>MINK01172598.1:5539-25584 GCA_001735545.1 Phormia regina
TATATATATATATATATATATATATATATATATATATATATATATATATATATATGTCAGTTATCGGTGGGCTTCATAAACGCCATTTCAACCGACACACGGACAAATGAACATAGACCTTTCGTCATTACAACTTACAAGGATCCAGAAAATATTAACTTTTTTATTTGCCGATACCGATTTTTTGTGTTAGAGAACTATTTAAGTTGAACTTCGGACGTGCCATAAAGAGTTTTTCCGATTTTTTTTTTCGGATGATTATTATTATTATTATTATTATTATTATTATTATTATTTTCTTTTCAATAAAATCAAGTTCTTCAGTGAGTGTTTTTAAACAATAAATGCATTGTTTAGGAACCTCTGCATCACTTATTAACATTTAACTTCTTAAAGAAAAACTTATTATTGGCATTTTATGTATTTTTTTTGTTCCCATACTTAAGATTTCTAAAAAGGAAAACAAAACTCCCGCATTTATCATTTAAGCAAAAGAAGAAAAAAACAAAGACTTCTAAAGATTTTCAAAAACGTTTGTATGAATTTGTAGTTCTTTTTTATATGAGAAACTTAAAAGACAAACTATGTGCAACATAAGAAAATAAATAAAAGAAAAAGAAAATAATTTGAATAAATTTCAAACAGAAATATCTGTTGCATATTTGTTAAAATAGCAACTAGTGGAACGAGCTTCTGCTTTAAAGAAACTAAGAGCAATGACATACATACAAAAAAAAAAAAGAAACGTCAAATCCTTAAGAACACCAAACACAGACAAAAAGAACAATAACCACAATCTTAGTTTTGTTTTGTAAGCTTATCATTATCATAGGAGACATAAGACTCGTATATAAAGACAACAGAGACTTGGAACGTTTATATCATTCTTAAGCCTTTGATGTTTAAAGAAAAAGAAGTTGAAGAATTAAATACTGCTGTTGTTGTTGTTGATGATGATGATGATTCATGTGGATGCTGAGTAAGTGAGTGGCCTTTAAAAAAGTTTAACAGGAAAAGACCAGACAAATAAAACAAAAAACAAAATACATTTAAATTTTTCCTCATCTAATGCACTGTAGGGGGAATAAATAAAGTATCTTTTCTATTTATTTAGTTCTTTATTTAGAAATGTGGCGTCATTTGAAAATTAAATGAACAAAATAAGAAAAAAACAAAAAGACAAAAAGAACATCCTCAAAAGTCTAAAAAAATCTTATTTTTATTTTTATATTTTTATCAAAGTGATAAGTAAAAACAACTGAAAAATAAATCAAAATATATAATTTATAAATAACAACCTGAGACGCTAATTTACAGTAATTTTTACTGAACTACAACACAATACTAATTTACATACATATGTACATATTTAGATACATTAGTACATGTGTATATGTTATTTAACCCAAATGGGGTGACAGTCAATATCGTATAATGTATTAGCTGCTACATTATCACACCTTGTTGTGTATTGTGGCAGCAGTAGTAGAAAAGGCAGTCAGTCAGTCGGAGGGACAGATGGAAGGACAGACACACAGTGAGACATTCATTGTACGATTAGACCAGATATAGAGGCGACATTTATTCACGCATTTCTTGTTTATTATAATCACAAAATACAAAACTGGCAATGAATCATTTTCTTTTATTTTAAAATAAAAAATAAAAAAAATATATAAATAAAAACGATTTTCTGAAAAATTAAACTGAATGCATTGCATTAGGTATTGAAAAATCATTGGTATAAAATTAAATTAATAGAGGTGTTAAAAATGAAAAAGACAAGTCCCAGAGATTAAATATCAAAAATGTACACTAACTAAACTTTTTTGATACCGATTCATTGAATAGGAAGTCATGTCCCCGATGTGATGTAAAATTGATTCTTTGAATTGTTATTTTTATTACTGCATGGAAATTAAATTTAATTTATATAATTTTGTTTTAATAAAATTAATTTGTTATAACAAATATTTAAAAAAAGAACTTTTGAATAAATTTTTAATCATATCTTTGGATTTCCTTTATATTTCTTCTTAAGATCATGTAAACGTATATCTACTAATACTTTGGAAGCGATGAAAATGTACTTCCATAAAAATTACATCTGTTTATTTTGGATGGTTTTATTTTATTATTGAAATTCAAGATTAATTTTAAAGTTTTTGTTTAATGACCTTAATAATAAGAACTTGCAATTTAAATATAAATATTTACTATTTAGTTTCATTAAATATTTAATACTCTTTTATAAATATGTAACAAATTATGTTGGCTGTGTTTTTACTTGTTCTTCAGATTATATATCAAATTTACACCATAATTTACAATAATGTCTTAGGAAGTCAATGCATTTAATAAATAAACTAAACATAAGAATAAACACATCGAAAAGAATATAAATGTTTATACATTAAGGTGGCCCAAAATATCCATGTTTCCAGCTCGAATGAAAATTTACTTTATTGTAAGATAACACTTCTCTACATAATCCTTTCGCATGCTGATTTTCTACGTTTAGCATTAAAGTAAGCGTATTTTATAAGCTTTCTAATGATATATAACAGAATTTGTAATTTTGTTACCAAAAAACGTTATAATAATAAATTACGTTTAAGTAAAATGTTAAAATTTATGCTAATTTTTGTCTTATTTGGACTCGTCACAATTGTTTGGCACACGTAACGTAGTGTGTCCTAAGGTTTTTTTTCTTTTGATACAAATATGAAAAAAGTTCTTAAAACTCGAAAATAGGTCTTTTTATTATTTAATGCAGTTGACGAAAAAATAATGTAAGGACGAAAATTTTGAGAAGCGGTATCGTAGAATGAAGTAGATTTTCATTTGAGTTGATAATATACAAACGAAGTCACACTATTGTGACTCAAACCATGCGTAAAAATTAGCTAAATATGACTATTTAGGTTTCAGCGAAACAAAATGGATAAGACACCACGAATACTGATGAAATGTGTAGCGTCACAAAAAATACGTATTCCATTATGGTCTTTCGAACCGGATGTCGAATTTTTATACTATGTAAACACATATTTAACAACCTTTGCTTTATATTCCCCATATTCCAAAAGCAATTTAGGTTGCAAACTTGTTTAATGGGAAAAATATTGGAAAAATTAAAATAGATCTTTAGTTCCCTACCAGCGATTGAAGTCACGGGTATAAAATTGTAATTTATAGCCAATTTCTTTTTACCAAAAATGCTTTAAAAAGTCTTCTAAACAAACAAAATTCCTTGGGAAAAAATTTAAATATTTTTCCTATAATAAGCATAAGATTACGAATTTATTGATACACATTTCAATAAAAAAAATATAAAATTTTTTTTACCATAATGTATGGGACCCATTATTTTTCTATCGCTGGTAGGGAACTATATCGAAACATGGAAAGTTTTTCATCGGAACACTCTAGTGTACATATATAACTTAATATCAGACGTAGTCACAGTTTTTGTTAAAAAATATAAAATAATTTTAAACAAGAACACCTTCAAGGGAAAAAATTTATACAAAATCCGGGTGACATTAACAATTTTCGGTATGGATTTTGCAATAACTATCTTTTACAAATTTTAAATAATACAATTTAATAATTTTAGTACTGAACTGTTGACAAATCCATATCAATGTAGTATAAATTTTCGTTAATGATTTCGAACGCAGAGTTAAATGTGAGCACATACGGGTCTGACTTCCTAATTCGTACAAATTGGTATCGTTTTCTTTACAATATGATCTATATTTCTCTGGAGTTAGTGAACAATTTTAATGATGTAGGAAGATTATTTTGTTGGATCTATATTACTTATAACAATCAATGCTTAATTTTAAGTGAAATTTAGTTCAACTTAAAATTATCTTTATCCTTTAAAATATTTTTAATTTATGTTAGAAAGCTATTTAACTATATTAATATGATTACCCCTAATATATTTTATATAAGAGTAAAGATGCTTGTCAAGTTAAAAATTATTTTGAAATTTTTTTGACTTTAGTTCTCTCTTACTTACTTCCAATGGCAACAAGATCTTTTGTCTGTGATAAAATACTACCAAACGTCTATTATATTTCTACTCCACTCACTCAGGGTTAGTTAAAAAAATCATGATATTTTTTTTCATAGAATAATGATATAAATAATAAAATTCTATATTAATATACAACGACTTAGAATATACGCTACAATATCACAAAAAGAGTAGTTTAAAATTTAAGGAATAAACAAAATTTGAGCACATGAACTAATTTGATTGTCTTAAAAAAAATGAGCAGTGTGTCAACTTTTAGAGAGAGAGAGAGAGACATTTTTCATAAAAATATGGCAAAGGGCGAAAGGTTTGAGGTTTTTTTTGCGATTAAATGTAATTTTTATTATAAGAATTTGGTATCTTCAAACTCGCATCAATATGAAAAATTGTAATAAATAAAAAAATAAAAAATTCAGTAAAAACTTTTGTGGCCCTGTGCGGAAAAACGGAAAATTAGGATTTGAAACATTTTTTTGGAAAATAATGTTAATACTAGAATTGTGACATAATATAGATAAACTTGTCCCAAATTTAAAGAATTAGAAAAACTCCTACTTTTTAATATCAAAATGCTCAAAATCTTAAACCGGGAAAAATATATTTAAAAAATTTACTGTTTTCATTGACATAACCACTCTTTCGTTATTTGAGGCGTCTGTTAGAAAATACTTATTGGGTGTTTACCTTATATATGAAGGTAATTAATTAAAATAATTTTGTATTGATTCCAGCTTTGCTCTTTAAAAACTTATCAAACATTTTTTTTTTTTTTTTCAAAATTGTCAAACTTTGATTAGGGCTTATGGGGCAAACTTTGCCTCAAGCTCCTTCGGGTTTACTTTACATTTATTTCCATTAAGATTTTTGTTGAAATCATTATAAAATAGCACATAGATTGAAACAAAACTCAATTTTTATAAGTGGATAATTTTAACATCTTTTTGAAAAAAAAAATCAAAAAATATTAAATTTGTTTAAAGTTCCAACTTCAAATTAATTTAAACTTTTATGGGAATCATATATTTATATAATTTTTGCGATAAAATATTTAGAAATTTTTAGAAAATCTAATGAATAAAGACCGCAAAGTTACAAAAAAAAAAAAAAAATCGAGGCTAAAAATAAGAGAACAAATTATTTTGACTTGAATGTCTCTTAAATTAAAAGAGATAATTTATGTATATCATTGAATATATTGTTGTGATTAACAAAGAGTATCTATATATAATATTTTTTTATCATAATTGAATTTTTAGCTATTAAAAAATAAACAAGTGACACATCCTAAATGGCCAACTTTCGTGGGCTACATACTTCCACTCTGACCCTTTAGGATTTTCTACTTCTGCAAATAAACTCAAACACAACTCAGCTCTGATCAAATAAAATTTTATTGAGATATCTTTAAAGGTTCACAATATACAGTTTAATTCCGAAAAAAACGTGTTTTAAAATTCCTTGTGCTCTCTTAAATTATCTGCATGATCCTCCTTTTGAACTTAAAATATATTACTCTCTTTTTCTAAGTTTATATAAAATTTCAAGACCAAATGTCAAGTCCAATACATTAGAGGAATATTTATAAGATTTCATATTTTTAATATTTAGTAATATAAAATTTCCTATATTTTGTTAAGTTTTAAATAGTGTTAACTTAGCTTTGATGGCATATTGCTGCATCAATCTTTAATAAATATATTTTGAATTTATTTATAAGTGTTACAAATAATATCAAGAAAAACATTAACATTCCATTGCTAAGTACATTAAAATGTTGCAAATATTAATGATACAGACGACGATCATAACGATCATTGAGTTGACGTTGCAACTGCAGTAGTTCCATACAGTCTTAATATTTTCCACTAGAAAAGTTTTTAAATATAAACAAGGGTCTCTAAATGAATTACACAACATTAAAATTTTGCTGCCTTTTACATTTCTTTTATAACATTTTTCTTATTTGCCAGAATCTTTTTTTCTTTTTGCAATTGTTCTCGATTTAAAACTCCTTCATATTAAAGCTGACGATGTTGATAATGATGATGAAAATGACGATGATTATTACAACGTGATGCTGGTTTAACAAGTTTCCTTGTTATAGGGTTATAAATTATTCTTTAGAAGTTCAGTGTAAACATTTATATCAGACATACATATATACTATGTAGAAGAAGAAGACGGACAGACAGACAGCCAAAGAGTCTGTATAGTAAGACTTGTATTTGGCCTGACTTGATGTTACTTAAAGTTCAGTTTTTTAAACGGCATCAGGCCTGACTAAGCAGGAGCAATAGGCAGTCAGCTTACAGTTTTCTTTTTTTTATATCTATTTGCCTCGTCAGCATCATGATCATCAGTTAACTTTGGCAAAGTAATGGTGTAACCACTAGCAATAGCTTTTGTTATATTTCTCTTTCCCTTTCTCTCTCTTCTCTTCTCTTCGCTTCACTTTTTGTTTTCTATCATTACAACCTACATTTTTATTAACAATCATTTATTATTATTTTATCCATATTTTATTTCTTTCTTAAGAATCTTTACTTTTATTTCTGTAAATTCTTTGAAATCTATGATTTTTTATTTCTCTGAATAATTTATGAAATAAAAAAACAACATTAATAATGATCTTATGTGAATTATTATAGAGAGAGAGAGCATGATGGTCAGTGCTTAATAATTTTATAGAATTATTAAAGTCTGATTTATGAAGTAAATTACATTTGTAATTCGAAACGTATGATTAAGGAATTAAAATGCAAAGAAATCTAGAAGCTTAACAATTGAGAGACTAAAAAATATAATGCTAAAATATATCATTTAAAGTATATTTTCTATTTAATTTAGCATTTTTATATTAAAAATTCCAAAGAAACCTTAAAGTGTTACTATTTTAAAGTGTTTTTTTAGAATAATAAAAAAAAAATACCAAACACTAATAAATTAAATGTGTGCCTTCAGCCAATTGAGTGACCACATTTATTATAGTTTAACATAAATAAAAAGTTTATAATTATACATTTACCGATATGCAAGAAGACAATTGTGGGCCAAATGCCAAAAGCTCTATTTAATGTATATTTTTTGTATATTCTTCTACTACGGAAGCCACTCCACAAACTAACTAGAACATAAACTAAAGACAGACAGATCGACAGACAGGTCTCTTACAAAACATGACAGAAAGTGGTTACAATTTATAAAATATATAAAAAAAATAAATAAATAAAATCTCATTTAAGTACAACATAATTATGGAAAACTACTGTCGGCGTTTGAACAAAAAGTTAAAACAAATAACCACAAAATATGTTTATAATTGTTGTTGTGCGGAAAATTACAAAAACAGAAAAAAAAATATAAAAAAATAAAATACGAGAGGAAAAATCGTTGGTACTTTAAAGGTGTATTGAAATATAAGTACAAGATATTTTAAAGTGTTTACAAAATCTCCCGTCATTAAACATCAAAAAGACGGTTTAATTTACACTGACATAACAGTGCTGGAGAAACGTTTAAAGGAGCAAATTTTAATAAATTAAACATGAAAAATTTAGATTCAAAACATATTCTTGAAATAGATCGAATTTAAAAAATTATTATATATTTTTTTGCGGAGAAACTTTCTCAACATTGAGATCAATTTTATTATTATCGATCAGTATGATCAACCTTTACAGATTTAATTTATAATATTATAGATCATTTTCTTCACTTAAAAAATTCAAATATTATCGATCTTTGTCTCATTAGCATTGATCCTTTTCTCATATTGAGATAATTTTATACATGTATAGGAAATGATATTGATCAAGGTTTTTAGGTATTGGACATTTCAAAAAGTATCGATAGTTCATTGTCTCTATACAAAGTAAATTTCGTATCGTCTTATTTTTTATATAGAGAAAACTTTAAATATTATCAATTGTGTTTTATATAAAGGCAATTTTTAAATAATATTAATCATATAATTTTTAATAATAGTAATTAAAATGCTATAAATCATTTACTTTGCAAAATAAACTTCAAAAATTCCCGATCTTTGTCTCTATATTGAAAATATTTTTAATGTCACTGATCCTTTTCTTATTATAAAACAAATTTGGGATCATTTTATATATGTATATATATTTGGAGAATATTATCGATCATGATAGGAAATTTCAAAAAGATAATTATTCTTAACAAAAAAATTTCGAAAGTAATCGATAAAAATATTTATTTATTCTATATAAAATAACGATCATTCTCTATATAAATCAAAGTTCATATCTTTGTTTCATATAATGAAAGCTTTAAATGTTATTATTTTTCAATATAGAAACAACTTTTTAATGTTATTGATCACATCATTTTTAATAATTGAAATACTATAGATCATTTTCTCTAAATAAAAAGTTTCCGAATTGAAAGTATTTTTAATGTAACTGATCCTTTTCTCATTTTAAAACAAATTTGGCATCATTCCAATTGATCATGATCTTTGTGTAAAGGAAATTTCAATAAATATCGATCGTTATCTACATATAAAGACAATTTTGAATCAATAAGATTTTCAATAAATGTACATCAAATTTTGAATACTACAGATCACTCTTAAACATTTCGAAAATAATCGATCTTATTTTCTGTACCAAATATATTTTATATGTTAATAATGATCTTTTTTTTTAATATAAAGCAATTTTCGTATCGTTATTTTTTTTTTTTTCTTAAAACATAAAAAAACTTTAAATTTTATCGATCTTTTTTTATTATAAAAATAATTTTGAGTGTTGTTGTTCATTTAAAATGCATAGATCAATTTCTCTACATTCATCATATTATATTGATATCAATGATACTTTTTTCATCAAAATTGAAATCATAAAAAATGCGTGGAACGTTATCGATCATGGAATTTAAGTAGAGGAATTTCAATAAGTATCGATCGTTTCTCCATATAGGAAAAATTTTTAATATAATCTATAATTTTCTTTATAAATGAATATATAATTTCGAATACTACAGATCATTATCTTACAATCAAAATTTCGAATATAATCGATCTTTTTCCTTTTGCAAAAAAATTGTTTTAAATATTAACGATCTCTCTCTCTGTTTTTTACGTAGAGAAATTTTCGAATATATATTAATCATGGTCTCTGTGTAAATGTAATTTCATATGCTATAGATGTTCTGTATACAGAAAATTCGGAAACTGATCGATTATATATATTCTTCTCTTTTCGATTATATATATTCTTCTCTTTTATATTGAACAAATTTTTGATAGTTTTCTCTATATAGAAAATTTCGAAAATGATCAATATAAAATATATTTATATGTTCTCTATATAAAGTAAAAAATCCACATTTTTTATATAGAGAAAACTTTGAACAATATCAATAATATTTTTTATGTAGAAAAAATTCATAAAGCATCGATCGTTTTCTTCATATAAAGAGAATTTTAAATACAATTCTCCTTAAAGAAAAAATGATCTAAATGGATCTAAATCAGAAACTGTTCATTTAATAGAGAAGCTTTTAAAAATTATCGACAATATGTAGAACATTTAAAGAATTTATGATAATTTTTCTATTAAAAATAGATAAGTGAAAATATTGAGAAATATTGAATATATTCTCCATATAGCGATATTCTATAATTTGCTTTATACAATAAAGTTTTGAAAATTTTGTACATTTTCTCCACCATGCTATAATTTTTGAAATATTGAATATTATTATTTTAAGTCTTTATTGATTTTTAAAAATGATTGAATATTTTTATTATTGAAAAGAATCAAAACATAAAACTTTTTAAACATATTTTATTGTTTAAGTTAGAAATAATTATTTTTGTTTATAAAGAATTTATTTTTATAGAAATTGTAAACATTTCCCTTAACAAAATTCCACCCACTATAAAAAGCATTTAACACTCTGTTGATTTAAGTTTTACCAGTTACTTATACTATAGTATGAGTAAGCTTTTAAAAGTGTCTGTTAGCCAATTATAAAAACATTAAGTAGAATATGGTTTAAAACATTAAACACACAATCACACACAATGAAATAAAAATAAAAACAAATATGATTTTGCAAGCGCAAGCAGCCTAAATTTTTATTGTCATTTTTCTTAAGCAAATTATTCATAAGTTCAAGAAACTGTTGAATTTTTCAACAAAGATTTCTTTAAAAACAATTTAATACAAAATAAACTTCTTTAAAAAAAATTTATATCGATAACAAAACAAAACAAGAAATATGGCTTAAATAAATGCTAAAGAAAGTTAATAATAAATTTTATTAAAATACTCTTTATATAATTTTTATGGATCTTCTAATAAATGTCTGCAATTACTTAATTGATATTCCAGTCACCTATAGTGCAATTAATAATTTATGGTCTTATATTCATATAAATATGTTAAAAGAATATTTAATTTGTTGGTTGTTTATATTATGGTTGAAATAAGTTTTTTTTTTTTCTTCATAAGTAGAGTAAAATATTTCGTTCTATGTATGAATTTATTGGCAGAAAGTGAAATTTTTATTTGCATATATTTGAAGGCAAGAGAAAAAAAACAGAAGTTCATTACCAAGTAGAAAAAGAAATGTTTAATGGGGATACCCTATTAGTTTATATTTATCAAAAGCCTAAAAGTATGCTTTGCAATTTAAAATAAATATATAAGAAGCTTATGATCACTATATATTGTAAAAGCGAAGATCAGCATTTTTAATAATCATGTATGAGATGTTAACACAAATACTAAAAAAAGTTTATTTAGTTTTTTTGTTTTTAAACAATATTTTAGCGTTTATTTAAGTAAAATTGTTGCCATATTGTTGAGAATTTGAAATTAGAAATAAAACTTTAATTCAATTGAATATATTTGCAGCAATTTTAATAAAATTACTTGATTTTTTGACAGAATATAATTTCGTTAAGATAATTTTTAATGTGTGCTCTTTGTAGAGGAAATAATTTGTAGTCTTGAAAATGTATTATTTTTGTGGAAAGTGAGAAGGTTTCACATACAGTGCGATATATTAAATAAATTAGATATAATTTTCACTTAATATAAAAAATTGAAATAGAGAGAATTTTAATAAATTTTATTTTATAGAAAATATATGAATGATTTTGGAAATTATCATAAAATAAAGAAGGTAACCAGGAAAAACTTTAAAATATGTTCTAAAATCATTAGCTTAAGAACTGGTGTAATCAGAACAAGTTTAGATTCTCTATAAACATTTTTAATTTCACAATCATTCTGGAACTCATTGCAAAGAACCTTATTATTCTAACTATCGCTTAAGTACTAATTGCGTATGACTTCTACATTATTTCTCTGAACAAATTTCTGGTTCCCAAATAATTTTTTTGAACATGAACAACAAATTGAAAAAAAAAAAATAATAAATATATATTAAAAAACGAGCAACAATCCAGAAAAAATTTTAGAACAGGTTCTAAAAACATTAGTTTTGGATCTGGTGTAATCAGAATCACTTCATATTCTTCTAAAACATCTTCAAAACTAGTGATATCAAAATCAATTCTGACACTAATGGAGTAGAACCTGATTGTGGTTCTAAATTCGATTTTAGGAATGTGTTAGAGAACTAGTGCTTAAGAACCAATTCTGCGTGACTTCTATATCACGTCAGAGAACAAAACTCGAAACTAATAATAAATATCCCAATCAATTCTGACAGTAATGGAGTAGAACAAGAGTATTTACAAAATTTAATTGAATTTAATGGTGGCATCATGGAAATATCCCGTTAGAATAAAAAACAGGTTCTGAAACCATTCTCTAACACTTCTATTACACTAGTTCTGTGTTCTGGAACTAGTTGCAGAATTTAAAAAATATTTTTCTGAAAAAAATTATATTGATTTAAAAAATGGACGCTAAGAAATGCTCATTATAATAAAAATAAAGTCACTATAGCATCAGTTCTGAAGGTGACGATTTCAAAAAAAGTCATATCAAAATAGAACTAGTACAGACTAGTTATAGAACTAATACAATTCTTACCGAGCATTAATAACTTCTATAACAAAATCTAAATTTATCAAATTTGCGATAATATGATGTATAATCTAAAATTATAATAAATATATTGATTTATATTAATTTATACGTTTTCATTCCCTTATAAACTTTCTTAAAAGTTTATATCCATTACCTTATAAATTCTTTTTTATTTCTATTTCCGATTAAATATCAAGGTTTCTTTCTTTTTTTTTTTTTGCAAAAAGCCTTAATTTATATAATTTTCTACTTCAAGGTTTCTTTTTCAAAATGAAATTAGTAAGGAAATCTTAAATGTTTTACAACATGTTTGACGTTATGAAAACAAAATAAAATAACAACAAATTAAGCAAAAAAAAAAAAGTGTGACTCAAATTACGACACGCGTGAGGAAAGCCTACAATTTTTCACACTTTTGCACAATTAAAAACAAACAACATTTCACTCAAATATAACTTTAATAAAAACTAAATTACATAATTTCCCAAGAAAGAGCCTCAATCAGAAAATAATATTGGATGGAGTTAAAACTAAGAAGCAGAGGAGGGGAAATGAAAATAATTAAAGGTGTAAATAACAATGAAACAAAACTCAATGAAAACCGCAACACAAAGTGTGTGCAATAAACGTAACCAAACCAACAACAACAATGACAATTAAATCAAATAACAAAACCAAAAACAATAACTAAAAAGGTAAATAATAAACGTTAAAACAGCAAGTGCGTAATTAAATGTAATCGGAGATAATTAAGGAAAACGAAAGTAAATACATACAATGACAATAAAATAAAACGAAAATAATAATAATTTCAGCGAAATTATTTTCCTTAAAATACAATTTAAAAATAAATTTAATTGGTACTTACATTAACATAATTTTCACGATTTATATCATCAATATCGTCACGCTTTGATATGCGTCGTTTCCAATCGTCTTCACCACTTTTTTGTAAAGCCGCCAAACGATCTGCTATGGAGCCGGTTTTTGATATGGAACGTTGATCGGGACCCATGACCTTGAAAAAAATTTAAAATCATTTAAATAAATTTATTTTTATATCAAAAAATACAATTATATTTACTTGTGTTTGACTGCGCCTTAGGCCACCTTGTAAAAATGCTGGCAAAGCTGTGGGTTGTCTTGCTAATTCTTCTGTATGCTCTTGTTTATTATTATTGTCTTCTCTTTCAGTTAATGCTGTTTCTTGTTGGGATTTTGTTGAGGTGCTAGTTTCCTTTAAATCTTCGTCTTTTTGTTTATCCGATGTCGTACCTACATGACGTAATTTAATAAAACCACCCGTTAATGGAGGTAATTGTGGTCCAATGCCAATTGCTACACCACCAGGTGGAGGAGGTACAACAATAGATGAATGACTTTTACTTTTGGCTATAAGATTTCTGTTAAAGTATAAGAAAAAGAATAAAAACATAAGAATAATGATTAGTTAAATAGATGGAAACGGTAATTGTTTAATTTTCATGGGAATATAATGATAATATTAAAAAACAGATACTTAAGTGATGTACCCTACAACTGTAATAAAAAATTTTAGTTTATGTATTTCGTTTGCAACTTGATTATTATTCAAAGTGAATAATGTTTTATTTCACTAAAATAATTAATTTAAAGTAGCATAAATATATGGCACTAAATAATTATCCGCTATTTGTATTTTCATTCTGCAATTAGCATAATTTTTAAGCTTTCAATAGTCCCAGATTGGGATTAATCCTAGATCTTAATGAAGCTTTACTTTTAGGTATTTTTGTTGTATCAAAAGAGCTTCAATGTTAAGAGTAAAATAGGCCCATATTCTCTTTAATCTAAGATCTATAACCAGTTCTTAATAAGCTTTAATATAGTGTCTTTACATTGTTCCATATTAGCCTTACAATCAGCTCTTATTATATTAGTTCGTTTACTTAGGCACCAAAGTAGATTAAATGTTAGGAATTTATTACTAAATAACATTTAAGATTTTAATAATACACAGTGGTGCAGAAATGAACATTTTTGGAAATAAATCTAAATTTTTGATCGGCTGTGTAAAATTTGTACTGGCATAGCAGCTCAATAACTCAAATGGGCAATTTTCACACCCTTCCGGATTTGGGGTGTGAAGGTAATTACATTACCTTCTTACAAGTTTTGACTTTAGTCTATATTTTCTAAAATTCTAAAGTACAAATCGGCAAACGGAAAGGAATTTAGAAATCTGTAATATGATGCTAAAAGTTTTCAATCAAAATCTATGAGACTTCAGAAAAATTTGGATTCTATTTTTATAACCGAAAATGTGAAAAATATAATTTTTCGTTTTTTTTTAATCTTAAAGTTTTTTTACTTTCTCGTATCATACATTAAAGACTTTATTATATATTTTAATAAGATCTAAATCATATAAATTACATTATTTTCTTCGTTAGAAAAAGATTCTAATCAATGTGATTTATAGAACTGAGAAAACGCCAATTTAAATTTTATGTCACACAAATACCATCAACCGATCAGTAGTTACAGATTTATTCAAAAAATGCCCGATTCTGCCCTGCTGTGTAGTGTCTAGTTTGTGTTCATATCAAATCCAAATCAGGTAAACATTAGCGGATATTTATTGTCCCAAAAATACCTCAATTTTACGTTATTCAATTATTATAGTCCCAAACCAGCAGCATGCATTGGTATACATTTCAACCCAAATTAAGTATTATCTTGAGTCTCAATTTAATTATCTTAAAATTTAGCGCTTATTTAGTTCTAATTATTTATGTTATTTAAAGACCAAATAAGACCGAATCTTAAAACATTATTAAGCCATAAAGATTACAACTCATAAGATTACAAAAACAATCTCAAATCAAGTCTAGCTTTAGGTATTTTTATTTAGTATTAAATGGACTACAATGGAATTGTTTATATAGTCCTAAATTAGCTTCACTATTAGTTCTTACTTAGACCCAAATTAGTTTTAATCTAAAATCTCTATATAGGTCAAAATTGGCTTTAATTTTATGTAATAACCTAGTCTTAAATTAGCTCTTTTCTTATAGTTTATTTAGTCCCAAATGAGCCCGGATCTCAATTTTTTACATAGTTTTAAAATATCATATCTTAGGACTTGGACATCTTCTAAATTAGTTCTGTACTGTACCAAATATTTATATTTATTCTGTCCCAAATATATATTATAGAACTGTCCCAATAAATATCTTTATACTGTCTCAAATTGGTTTCAATCTAAAGTATCTCTCCTAAATTAACTTCATTCGTAGATCTCTATCTAGTCTTCATAACAAATCCATATTTTCGCTTTAACTCTCAAATTCTGTTACATTTTCCCAAAAGAAATCTTAGAAAGAAAACTAAAAAAAAAAATTAACACCTCTTTTCTATTTCTAATCTATCTGTAGGTAGTATGTATGTCTCGTTGCCCTGTTGTGGCCTATTGTACTATTGTATATTCATTTAATATTAACATCATATATCATGATAATCATTACGTTGCATTCAATTGCATTTCATTCATTTATTTTTCATTTAATCATATTTTTGTTGTTGTTCTCTGTTTATGTTTAATATACAAATCGTGATCAGGCACTTCACAATTTAATGAGATTTTCTTTCGTTTTCTTTTGACTTTTCTTTGTATTTAAGTTTAACACTTTTCCCCGGTTTAAGAAAAATAAACCAAAACAAAGAAAAAAACGGGAGTAGAGTGTTAAGTATCAGAAAAAATGAAGAAGAAATGCGATGATGAAATATTTTTATTTATATATATATTTGGATTTCATTTTTAAAATAACATTACGAGTTTTAAAGATATAATACTGATGATGTTTAGGATTTTATTGAAATTTTTTGCACGATCAAGTTAACATCGACAATTATAATGTCTAAAAATTTCCAGACGTACAGATTTTTAGCAGCTTCTGAGTTAACATTTTCTTTGGTGGCAGACAAAATTTCTTAAAAATCCCTGGTACAATCGTTACAATCGACTCTATAAGTACCGAAATATACAACAAAGGATTCTTACTTTCAGAAGAGAGCGCAATCTGTTCACATATTTTTAGCCCCAAATTGCACGGAACTAAGACCAGTGGAGACATATTGGGCTCTTGTAAAAACAGAATTAAAAAGCATGAAAAATGTGTCCCAAAATATCGAAGATTTTAAAAGGAGATGGATAAACTATTGCAAAAAAGTGACTCAATCCTACACTAAAGAGAACCGGTTCAAAACTAGTCACTTGACTGATTCTCAGGGCTAGTGAAAGGTACCAGTTCCGAAACTTTATATGAGAGAACCCTGTCACTTTTACATGAAGTTATCATGAGGTGGCTAATTAACTCCTGGGTCAGGTCACAGGGCTGGTGGGGAACAGGTTCAGTGTCGATTAATTTAATAAAAATTTGATAAAAATTAGGAAATTATTTATTAAAAAAAAATTAATATAATTTTTATTTAATTCTGTTTATTTTTTATATTTTTTCGTCAATGTCAATGACAGAACCCCGAAACGAAGCCATGATGATTGATAATTTCTCATTTAAATTGACTCTCAACTGTTTGTGTCAACTGGTTCTCATTTGATACTTTGGTCACGAGTTAGGTGTCAATTGGTACTTAAATCGTACTGAGGGACCGTGCCATTACTGCAATTGTCACAAATTTCCTGCTGGGAAACAATTAACAAATCTTTAAAGGTTGAGTTATCAAATAAGGTCCACAGGGAGATCATAAGTAAAGGTAAGAACTATTAAAATTATATCTTTCTAAGAACTATAATATCAATTAAATATAAGAAAGCCAAAACTCTAAGATCTACCGTTTCCAAATCATTGAAGACGTTTTTAAACATAGTGTTTAAAACTAAAATTTTATTTTAGAGAAAAAAAAAAAAAAACACCAAAAAATTAATTTTTTGCAATTTTCAATTTTAAAATCTTTTACTTTAGGACTCAGAAGAGATATCGATATCTAGTTTTTGTATTCCATAATATTTCTTTTTAAGTAATTGGGTAAACATTCTATAAAACATTGGAATATAATTTAAAAAAACTGGATACAAAATTTCTTTGTTAGAGGTTTAGTCATAATATTTCTGCTCTTGAAGGGCATGTGAAACTCACTTAAAATGGTACACTACTACGTTTATTCAATTAGAAGTTATAGATTTATTTTCAAAAAAAATCTTCTCTGTATTGTTATTAGGCCTTTGTGAATAATCCACCTTTTGGTACAATATTGTTTTAAGATTTTATAATAAATATCAGATTTATTTATAATGAAAATTACTATTGCATTCCTCTCAAAATTTCAACTCACCTAATCTCTTTCTGCTGCGGCGTTTTTTCAAGAAGGTTAATTAATCGTATTAAGTCGTTTTATAAATATAAATTTGTTTTTAGTTTAACACTTTATAAAAATTAGTAGCAATTTTTACTTGAAACTTTTATATATTTTATTGCCAAAAGTTGCTGCACTTTAAATAATTTGATATCAAGGTGAAACTAAGTTGTTTTTTTATAAGTTTGTTCAAATAAAGGATTAAAATATAAAACTCTTATTATTTTACTTTAAATTATTATTCCCATTTCTTAATTTTTCTAAATGCACTTATATGGTTTTCATTTCCTTCAACAAGTTTTTTTTTTGTAATTCAATTATAACTTCTAATTAAATTATTTATAACTGTTTTCAAATACTTATTTATTTTCCACTTGAAACAAAAAAACCAAACACAACCGTTCTTAATGAAAAACGCGACTAAACTAAAAATTATTAAATTTAAAAAAAGTCCACCTCAAACTAATGGCACCTGATGTTTCTTTATATTTCCCAACTATTAAACATTTAAAGCTAAATCATAAAAATAGCAGGCGAGAACAAGGAGAGAAAAAAATAGCTAAAAGAAAACAACAACAAAACATATCCTGAAAATCTTAAGTAATGTACTTTTAACACCCATAATATAAGAGTCGATACCTAAGTACACAACACACAAACAAAGCAAATGAAAAAAAAATAGCAAGAAGCAGCCACAGCAACCCACCTTTTAATAGTAGAAAAAATAAACACCTAAGATATTATAGTATTTATAAGTTTGCATGTATGTACATATATGTGTAGGTAATACACCCATATATACATGAATACATGTGTGTAAAATTATAAAACATACATTGTTTACCTATTTATGACACATGTTTAAATTAAACTGCCACTAACAACTTGTGGCAGGTAAGTAACTATTAATTCTATAAATCACTTATATTTGTTGTTGTTATTTTCTAGAGTGTTCACTTAATGTTACAAATATCTGCCGGTACTTAATAATTTCTAAACTAACTTTAGTGATTTCAACACTAAAAACACTTGCTAAAATTGTCTTTTCTGACTACCACAAAAAATAAACCTTAGAAAAGTCTATTAATTTCAGTGCATTTTTCTGCGGGCAATTACTGTTGGTGTTGTTTTTTAAATTAACAAAAACACTATAGCAGTATAAACACCAACAAAATAGTAATAATTTATTGTTTATTTAGTAATTTAGCACCCACAGACAAAAACACACCCAAAGGACAAAAAATAAAAGTACATATTTTTAAGATTTCATAAAATTAACTATAAATAAATTTAAAGATCAATTTAGCATTGATTTAATAGTTATAAGCATAGGCGGACCCATATCAATTATTTGAGGGAGGAAAATATAACGATAGGTTTTCCTCTTCCGTGTCTCTAAGGTTAGAAATATATCTAGACTAGGCTTTGTTGTTTCTAAGGAATAAACAAATTTAAGTTTGGAAGAGATACCTCATGAACCGATCTTTGAGGTCTTAAAACCTTGACAGAGAAACTAAACCGCTAATTAAATTGTTAAGGCCTATAAAATATAATACAATTTTCATATAAGTACGCAGCAAAAAACGTTGAAGTTCTTCAAAAAGAGAACATTTTCACAACTTCAAAAGTGGAACGTTTTTGGAAGTTCTTAATAATTACTTCCAAAAAAGTGAAAAATAAATGAATTTTTAGCGGAAAGAAATTGTAACAATTTCTAACAAAATATAAATTTTATAAATTTTAAAGCATTTTTATTATTATTTATTTTAAAATTTAAATAAGGGGGCAAAAAAAAGTAGAAGTTTTTTTTTATTTAAAAAATTTTAATAAACATTGGTTTTTTAAGGGAAGTAACTTTAAAAAAATAAGATGAAAAAACGAAGTAAATAAAAAGAATAACATCTTACCAATGACAGAACCATGGGTTAAAAAAGAAACTTCTGCCAGCTGCTTTCCACACCATTAAGTACTTCCTTCAATGACAACACAATGTTCTAACATCATAAAGCCTTTTCAGTACTTTTTTTGCTGGGAACCAGTGTTTGAAGGCAGACATTTAAATTGCTTTTGCCCAATTATTTGTTGGGACAATTATGGATTTCTTTAAAATTGTTTATATTTATAGCACTTAAACATCATTTCGTTGCTCATTTTGATCAAAACTCCATTAACAAATCAACATGGTTAATCATTTAAAATAATAAACTGCAGAAATAGTTTTCAAAATAACTAGATCAAAAAGTTTTTTTTTTTTAAAGATATTAACTGTCGGAAAAAAAGTTCATTGAGAGCAAAACGAGTGTTAAAAAATTTTTCGATCGCTCTTTCTATATCACATTCTAAGTTGCATATCTAACAGGCATTGTAAAGTTATAATAATGTATGCTTGATAAAGGTTTACTATTTATTTCTTATGGAATTTACCATAACAAAAAGTTGGATAAACCTTTATCAAACAGTACCATTATTATTATCTTTTTTTTTTTTTTTTTTTTTGAAATACGGGCGGATAGTCACAGGCCGACTGACAATTAAGTTAAACCTATTATCTTGTCTATAAATAAATCAAATCAAAATAAATGTTTTAAAATTCCTTTTTAAATATT
>MINK01172599.1:0-18485 GCA_001735545.1 Phormia regina
TATCAAATTATTATTTATTTATTTCATGTTTTTTTTTCATGTACAATTTTCAGCAAATATTTGCTTTTATTTGATTTAAAAAAAAAATCAAAAAAATTCTCTCGAAAATTAATTTTTTTCTAAGGCCATAATTTATATTCGATTGATTTTTTTTTGCCTGGTAAACATATTTAGTGATCAGTGATTTCATTAGACAATAAAATATTTCTTAACTTTTGTCAAATATTAGTAAAGTCTGAGCTTAACTTTATTTGTAGTTTATTATTTAAGAAATTTAAATACTTCTTGTTATCTTGAATAATTTTAAGAATTTTACCTAAATTTCTTAAAGCATATTTTTGCATATTATTGGGCTTAGCAATAATTTGTTATATTTTCAATATTTATTTCAGATCATATTCTAATTATTTTAATAATAAATATTTTCATATTTTATACTTAAGAGCATAATCTAGTTCACTTTATACTTAAAAGCATAATCTAGTTCATTTTATTTTTGGGAGCATAACCTAATTAATTTTATAGAGCATACTTTAGCATATTTTATACTTAAGCGAAAATGTTTGACTATAAATTAAATTTTAAATTAACAGTGGTTTATGCTTTTTAAATCCGATTCTGTAATAATTTTCATCTAATAAATTTAAAAAATTTTGATTTTTTTCTTTGAATATTTTCCAGTAAAAGAAGAAAAATATTTTTTAGCAAATGCTATAAAGAATAAAACTGTTTTTAACATGATTTAACATGTAATTGAAATAAAAATTATTAAATTTTCTTTAGACCAAGATGTGAAAAACGGAAATTAAGATTTAAAGCGTTTTTTCGAAAAATAATGTAAATATTTAAATTAAAATAACATGTAAACAACAATGATATCCTCTTAAAATTTTTATTAAATATAGACGGACTTGTCTTAAAATTAAAGAATTACAAAAACTCCCACATTTTTGTTTCAAAATGCCCAAAATTTTTATACGGGAAAAAAGTCTTTCAAAACTTGACTTCTTTAATAGAAATTGTCACTCTGTCATTATAAATGGCTTCTGGCAGAAAATACTTTATGGTTGTTTATCTAACATATAAAAGGTCTTTAACTGATTTACTTTTAAGCAGATCCCAGCTTTGCAATTCGAGCATTTAATAATATTATTTACACAAAAATTTCCAAATTGCCCAAGTTTGGAGAGGGCTTGTGGGAAGACCTTTACCCCAAGCTTCTTCGGATTTACTTTACACACAATTGTGTTAAGATTTCTTTTGGTAACGCTAAAAAAGTAATAGAGTCCCAAACAAAAAACTAATTTTTTAAGTGAATATATATTGCCACCTTTTTGGGAAAAAAACGCGAAATGATATTTTTTAAAATTTAATATAACATTTTATCAGATTCACATATTTATATTATTTTTGCAACAATATTATTAAAAATTATGTAAGAAATTTGGTGAATATTTGAAAAAGCAATATTATGCCCGCCAAGTTAAAAAAAATAAATAAATAAAAATTGAGGCTAAACATGAGACAAAATTTTAATTCAACTTAATTATCTTCTAAACCAAAAGAAATATCCTACACATGTAAGCATAAGTCTGTAGAGGTTTCCAAGGACTATTTATATATAAAATTTCTTTTCTGTCGTTTAAAAAATATTGTTTAACGAATTATAAAAAATAAATTTCACACCTGAGAATTTCGAAGGGCAACACACTATCCCCCTGAAGCACTTGGAATCTGTTCTCCTACAAGTCAAATCAAAAACAGCTTAAATCTAAACAGATGAAATTTTGTTGTGATATCTTTTACGGTTCATATTTAATAGAATTATTCCCAAAAAAAAGCTTAAATACGCTAGAATATTTTTATAGCTTATTTTTTGTGGTCTTAGTTATTACTTTATATTTAGCATAAATAAATATTTCACATCACCTATTACCAACATTAAGCTAAAATATTTAATAAAATTTAAAAAAAGAAAAAACATTCCTTACAACCTACATGTATTATACCAGTGTTGCAAATACCTTACATTATAGCACCACTTTAAGTAATAAACTAAAAACTATATTAGCATTTTATGTCAGCAGTTTGAAAATCAAAATAATTTATTATTTTCTTGCAATCATAAATCGTTTAAAATTATCTAGACTTGACATTTACAAATCACTTAAAACACTCTAAATGACATAAAACTTTTTGTTTTAATGATGACCATATAAATTTGTTTTTTTGTTTTCTTTTAAAAAGATGACTTGTTAGAAAATCATTTATCATAGATCTAAATGTTCGTTAGCTTAAACTCAAAAATTACCTAATTAACAAATTATTATTTTAAATCTTCTTGTCTTTTTTTTAAGCTCACAATTATCTCATATAGTTTTTGTTTTTTTTTTTTTTATTTTTTAACCAAAAAAACTATTCCATGAATTTATGTTAATTCGTCAATATAATAATATTTTATGGTTTCATTTTTGTGCTTCTTTGTATGTGTTTTTCAAGCGATTATAAATTTATATATGTTGGCTATTTTAAATCAAATGCCATTCAATTTTTATTATTTTTTATTAATATTATTTACGTGTGTGTGTTTTTAAAGTACTTATGGCTTTAATGTCGGTTAAGGTCACTTAATGTTATAATATAACTATGATACTTTAGTTTGAACAAATAAATACAAAAAATTAAAAAAAAAATATATATACGAATAATTAATCGATTGATACACGTTGTTTTGTTTTTTGTTTTTCTTTAGGTAAATATAAATGTTTAAATTATTGGCCAATTGTTTTAATTTTTATTTTGTTGTTTTTTTTTCAGTTTGTAATGCAACATTTATTTGTAGCAATTAATTGTGGTTATATGTTAATTACTGCAATATTAGTTTAATTGTTTTTCAAGACATTGTTTAGTAGAGATTGAAAATAAATAATAAATTATTAGCCTTAAGCTACTTTTGATGATATCCCTCCCATTCAAATTGTTTCGATGTTAAAACAATTAAAGAAAAATACAATTATATTTGCATGTTGAAAAAAAAAATTGTTAATTAAAATTTAAAAGTTTGGAAATATATATTTTTTTTTAATATTTAAATAATTATATTAAGTTTAATTTAATGCTCGTTTAAAAAAAAAAATATTTTAAAGTAGTTTAAGAGACTAAAAAAATCTCCTAAAGTTGATAGAGACTAATAAGATGGAAAAGTTGACATGGAAAATAGTTTATGATATTAATTGAATTTGAATTATGCCAAACGAAAAATTCGTTTAGACTATTTATACGTAAAACAATAACACAACTGAATTTATTTGTTGTTTTTAAAAAATTTTGTTTAAATGAAGTTTTTATGAAAATTTTCAGATATGAAACATTTTTAAGCATCAAGAATTTTAAGAGGAAATTTCAAAATGTTCATAAAACAATTTATTTAGTATAGTTTGAGCAGCATATTTTTGAAATGCTTTTTAAGTCTTAAAATCATTAAATTATTATTATTATTATTATTATTATTATTATTATTATTTTAACCAAAAAATACAAAATTACTATTTTGGTTATAATAATAATTGAATGATTTCAAATTAAAAAACTTTTAAAATAAGCTGCTCAGACTATACTAAATAATTTGTTTTATGAACATTTTTATTTTTATTTTTATTTGTGTTTCAAATAAACCGTTCTATTAGTTATTAATGTATTTTAGAAAATTTCAGTAATTTTGTCATATATTTTTATTAAAAAATTGGCATATTTGGGTTTTAATATTTTTGTTTTGCGTATTTTTGTCATATTTTTTAGAAAATTATTATTTTCTACATTAGATCCTAATTTGGCAAAAAAAATTAATTTTGTTAGTTTTATACAACTCATCGATATTATAGCAAATTTTAGCATATTTCAGTCCTAATAACATATTTTTGCTTATTTTGAGTTTAACAGCATATATTTCATATTTCTATAGCATTAATTTGTAAAGCATATTTAAGCAATTTAAATGTTAGTATAAATTACTCTTAAGGAAAAAGTTTTATCAGTTTTGCTTAATTTTAGTAATTTTGTCTTTAACTATTAGAGCAAATTTAAGTCCCAATAACATATTTTTCTTATTTTGTGTTTCAGGCATATTTTTTTCAAATTTCCATAGCATTAATTTTTAAAGCATATTTAAGCAATTTAAAAGTTATATTTTTCTTTGCATATTTTAGACTTTAAATAATAATTTAGTATAAATTACTCTTAAGGAAAAAGTTTTATCAGTTTTGGACGATTTTAGAAATTTTGTCTTTAACTATTATTTAAGTATAATTCGGTCCTAATGATAATAATAATTTTGCTAAATAATTTATTTCGTATTTTTTGGACTTAAGAGCATAATGTTTATACTTTCATACATAATTCTTTAAAGCATATTTTAGCAATTTAAATGACATATTTTAGCATATTTTAAAACTTAATTAAGCAAAGGGCAAATTATTAAGTAATAGTAAATATTTTTTAAAGCTTATTTTAGCAATTTAAATGGCATAATTTTACATATTTTTATACTTTGGAGTTTTGCACTTATGACAATTTTAAGCAAAAATAAATTTGCTGAAAAAAATGAAATAGATATAGTGCTCCAAAAAGATTGTCGAAATAGTCGCAAATGGAGAAAATATAAGATCTATGAGAATTTATGTTAATATTTATTTGAGTAAAATATTACCATGATGCTGTTGAAAGTAAAAGTGCCTAATTGTGAACCGATCTTTCTGAAATTTTGCACTCCAATTTATGCTTGTGACATTAACAAAACATTTGTACCGATCATGACCAACGAATAGCATTCGTTTTTCTACCAAATTTCATTAAATTATCTTAAAATTGCAATCTAAACTTTGTGTGCAAGTATTACATTGGTCAGACTACCAGCCAGACGGACAGACATCATTAGATCCGCTCAGAAAGTTATTTTAAGTCGAATGGTATTTTCTAGGATGGGTTGTTGGAATATTTTCTCTGTGCGTTATAAATATCAACACTAAAATACCTTTGGCGATGTGGGGTATACATATTATAAAAGCATATAGAAAAATTTTAAAGCTTTTATAGAGCTTGTTTTTATTGCTCTTGTAATGATAATGGAGTGTATGAAAATTTCTCAAAAAAAATCTGGAAAGAAAGTAAAATTAACTTAAGTTCACATTAAGCAAATATTTGATACATAAAATAAATATACAAAAAGGACAAATTTTAGAATATGTTTTAAAATCATTAGTCTTGGAACTGGTGTTTTTAGACCGACTTCAGATTTTTTAATAACATCCTTACAACTAGTGGTGTGTTAACCAATTGGATTAGAACCTAATTAGGATAAATTGGTTTTAATGAATGTTTTTGAGAACTAGTGCTTAAGAACTAATTCTTTATAATTTCCGCGTCACTTCTCTAAACAAATTACAAGATCTTAAATAACTTCATATAACTGCCAAAATTGGGAAAAAAGTAAATTAATTAATTAAATTAAATTTATTTAAAAAAAAATTTTGAAATAGGTTCTGACACCGATCTCTATATACTATAGAACCAAAGTGGTTAAAAAACTAACAGGACAAAAGTATTTCTACTTTTCCCCAGAAGTTTTTAAATAATTTAAATAACTTATTTGTTTAAAGAATGCAAAAAATTTTAGGTCCCAATTTTCCAACCTCTTCCCTTAAGAGTATTAAAGTGAAAGTAAAACAGATCGCAGTAGAATGAAGATGATCACAGTCATAGATCAATCCGGAAAATGTGAAACATTGAAAAATCTTTCGGAAAATAAAATAATCATTTACATCAGTTAATTAAAAAATATATTTCCCTGGTAAAATTTATCTAAAATCATTTTATCTTATTAATCTTGTTTGGATCATATTATCAAACATTTTATTTCTTTTGTTTTTTTATAATTTTCCAAATAACTTAACATTTAACTTTTTTATAAAAGCAAAAGTGTGTCACATTCCTCACACTCTACAAGAAGAAGAAAAAAAAACACATTTACACATTCATATGTTGCGTGTAACTTACACATTCAATTAAAATCAAATTATGACAAGTTGTGAAATATATTAACACTTCACCTCTATAAATCTTAAGTTAACAAAAGATATAAGAGATTGTATTAAATAACATGAATTCATGAGAAAATAAGACAAAAAGAGTGCATAACTATTAATTTATTTCATAACATAATTGTTTTACATGAGCAATTAATATTATAGCACGCGTCATCTGTCACGAAACTCCCACGATTCTAATGACAACTGAAAAAAAAATAACAACAACAAAATCAACACAATAATAACAAACTATAGTTAGTAAAATAAAACTTAAAATAACAACATAATTATCATTAAGATTTTAAATACATATTTACACACAATTATACGAATATGAAAATAAATAATAGTTAAAAAAAAAAGATTACAATAAGCTGACAGTTAAATGAATATTTAAGAAAATAGAGATTTAGAAAAAAATTACTTAAAAAACGTGGCTTACATTCAAATTTACTCAAAAATTAAATTCAATAATCTTTAATCATGTAAAACAAAATTAAAAAAAAAAAACTTTTTAAAAATTTTAAATTAATCAAAATGATTTAACAAAAATTTAGGTTTACAAGTTTTTAAATTTAATTTAATTTTTGTTTAAGATGAAATATTTTTAATCCATTACTAATTGTTTAAATTGCATAATTTTCCTTTAACCAATTTTATCAATTGCAAATTATAGTAATAGACATTTTTTTCTATTACTATAATGAAAAGTGAAAATGTCTAGCATTTGTTGCCAACTTTAAAACGTTTTTGAATGTTTTTTTTTATTTATTTGTTAAGTTTACCAGGAAGGAAATTGTTTAGGTAACAAATTAACGTTTATTTTAAACAATATGGCACTTTTGTTTAACGTTACTTTTCAAAGAAATCGCAAAAAAAATATGTTTAAGGTTTTTTTGCCTGAAAATAATAAAACAAACATAAAACAAATATATTTATATTTAAATAAACTAGGAAATAGTTGTTTGATCGAAATTTAAATTATAAAAATAAAAAAAAAATCCAAATGTCATTGTAAAATTAAAAGCTGTTGTTGTTGATGTTAGTGATATTAAAAATATTGAAATTGAAATTAATTTTGTATAATTTTTATTAACTTATTATGTTTTGTATTAATATGACGTCAATGTTTTTAGTATTTTCTGTGAGAATTTTAAAAGCCCGCCAGTTTTAAGTGTGAAACTATTTTAGAATTATTAATTGAAACTTTAAATTATTTGCCAAAAAATTCAATGAATTTTATTATAAGCTAAACTATTATAATTTGTTATAGTTTATTTATTCAAATCAGGTGTTTAACTTAATTCTGTATGAAATTAACAAGGAATTTTTAACAAAAAAAAATAAGATTTTAAACAAATAAAAAAAAAACTAAAAGTGTAGCTATTGTATTTAATTATTGGGGTTTCTTGCTAAAAACATAACAGAATTTGAATACCAAATTTTTGTTAATTAACCATAATATAGTTAGATATATTTATGTAAATGTAATAAGCATGTCGTAACTTTTAACAAAGTAAATCTTGTCTTGGTGTCTACAAGGGAAAAGAATTTATCATAACTGGTAAAACACGTGACAACATTTTAACACATACAAGAGAATCAATTACAATTCAAATAACATTTACACAGTGTCTACATTAGAAAATTTGTTATCAAGACAAGCGTAAAATTAAACGCCAATTTATGAAAGGTGACACAAAAACAACAATATAACAAATTCATTTATCTTTTAATTATGCAGTTTGATAGCTGTAAGAACCAAAAATAATAATTAGATATTTAACTAAGGTTACCTTGCAGAGATTCTAACAGATTTTAAGATTTGTTTTGATAAAAATTTGTCTAATGTAGACAGTATATTACAATTAGTCGAAATAACTGTAACATTATATTTATATAAAAAAATAAATGTCAAAATTCCAGAGACAATTTTATCTTAACAATTCATAGTTATTAATATTTCACTAATTTTTTATCATGCTTAATATGTTTCTTTTGTTTTATTAAAAATTGTCATGTGTAGACATAACATATATTTTTGTAGGTATCAGCTATAGGGTAATTTGTATATTAGAATATGAATACTGAAAATTTTATCTTAACACTTAAAAAATGTATTCTATACTCTTGTTTTCATAGAAAAATTATCACGTTTAGACTCCCTGTAAAGCATAACTATAACAGGAAAATATTTATCGTAACTTATAATGAAATTGTAGATATTAAATGACTTTGGCAACGATTTGAAATTGACTAATAATTTTTTTTGGCTTATTAAAGCATATTTAAATCCAAACATATTTAATATTTAAAAAAATTAAGATTAAGAAAATTTTCATGCGATTATTTTCCAAATTTGACCTGTATGAATTTAAAATAATTATTCCTTTATATTTCCTGATTGTTTTATCATATAAAAAAAGAGCTAAAAAAAATATTTATTATTTCAAATGTATTTGGAGAAACTTGCTTCAGCATAAAAAATTGATTTTTTTTTTTAATGAAATTTTTTTTCTAGTGAAATTATTAATTTACAAAAAAAATTACGTTTGCCTTATAAAAAAATTTGCTTGTCTACATTAAGCATAGCAGACTTTGCGTAAAGTCTACACTTGTCAAATTTTTATCAAGACAAATGTCAAAATATTATCAAGGTAAAAATTTATCTTGTATAGACTGAATTTGTTATTATTTCAACGTTAAAAGTGTCAGCGCTCAAGCTCTGATAAATTTTTTATGACGTTGTTCGGATAAAGTTATCATATTAAAAGTTGTTGGTAATTAATTATGACATACGCAATCAATATTGAGTCTTTTAATAAGCAACACCAAGACAAAGTTCTCAGAGCTTGAATGCTGACAATATTGTTTTAACGCTGCAATAATACTGAAAAAATCGGTCTACATTAGCAAAACTTTTATCCTAATAAACAATTTACATTTGTCATGATAAAAATCTGTCTAATGTAGACTCGAAAAAACCGATAGAGAAAAAAAACTTATGTGCAATTCAAATAAAAATTTTACATTTATCTTGATAAAAATTTATCTATTATAGACTGGAATTTACTGATATAAATAAACAATTATCTTCAATTAAAATAAAAAAATTGTCCTGTATAGACTGGACGTCAAATGAATTTATTACCATATGTATGTCCCAGAAATTATATTTTATATGGCAACGCTGTAGAGAAATTTCTTTAATTATAGCGGAATAGATCTTACTAGATTTTGCAATAAATTTTACTCTTTAAATTTTTCAAACTAATAAAATAATTACTATTTGTATTGAGAGATTAATAAAATTCAGTAGTTTCCGTTAATTTTTTCCTTTTAAATTGTTGCTTACATTTAAAGCAAATACCGCAGATTCTGTCAGTTTTTTCCGCTAAAAAAATACCGCCATAAAATTAATATTTCAAAAGCCAAACCCTGATACACATGTTTTCTATATAACCAAGACATGATCAAAGGAATTTTTTAAATAAAAATCTCAAAACTATTACTTATTATAATAAATTAATTTATATGCAAACAATAGTTTTACAAAAAGCTAACAACATTGTTAGAAAGAAAATCAATCATTATAGATACTTAATAATTGATAGCAATAAAACTGTGGGTGTAAATAGGTTTAAAAATAAATTCACAAAAGTTTGCATAATATACAAAATAGCAAAAAAAAAACAACTAAAACAATAAACAGCATCCTAAAATTGACCCAAATTATTACAGCATAAATATAACTTCAATTATACAATTCACTTTTAGTTTTAAGTTTTTTTTTTACATAAAAGCTAAGCAACAAAAAGGTGATTTAAGGTTTTTGACTTTAAACAATAAAATAACAAAATTACAATTACGTGTAAATTTAAAACTTTCACTTTTTTTGTTACAAACATTATAAATTAACACCAAAGTGCAACCCTTTAAATTATATAAAAATAATTATTGTTTTATGCCAAATTTATTAAATTATTTTATTTTATTTTTTTGTTATTTCTTTTGTTTTAGGAATTGGATGTTTTAACATTGGGCTCTCAAGATCAAAAAGATTTAATTGCAGAACGTAATAAAAGAACAATAGGTTTATTACGTGAACTGTTTCCCGATATAACTAAGGTATAATGGAAATATTTATATATATATTTTTTTATTAAAATAACACTAGACATTTTGTTAAGAATACACAATTAATTTTATTATTTTTTATTATTCATTTTACTTACTTATATTTTCATAACGTAGGTATGTAAATATAAAATAATATTAATAGTTTAGGTAATGCATAAATAATCTCAAATTGAAAAGAAAACAAAAATAACATACGTAGGTGTGTTTAAAAGGATTTCATTTAAAAAACGTCAAATACTCATGTCAGTTAAATATTTAAATTTTGTAATAAAATACTTAACTGACTTTTAAAATTTTTGTTGTTGTATATTAATTAAAACAAAAAAAAAGAAGAGTTACTGAATGAATTTTAAATTTTGAAAATAGCAATTAAACCAGGAAATAAATCGTTTTGTTAATACAATCTTAACACAATTGGGTCCCATATTCTTGGGCACCGTTTTAAATCCCACTAATGATCATCCACGTATACCCCTTAAAGAAGAAGATGTTGATGATGATTTGGATATAAATGGCAGAAATATAACTATACCCAAGGAATTTACAATTTATGAACCAGATGATGATTTTGAAAGATCACAGGAGCAGCAGTAAAATTAATAAACAACGAAAGAATATAACTACATTTAATTTAATTGTTATTACTAAAAATCTCTAATGAATTGGCATTTTTTTATATGGAAACTTAAAAGAAATATATAAGAGAAAAAATATTGGCATCATTGGTGGAAATAATAAAAATCATCAAATTGGCAACACGTTTTATAACGGTAATTGGTATTTAAATTCAAAAAATTGGCTAAAGTGTTATGAAAACAAAAAGATATCAACTCTTTAAATATTAAAATAATAATTAAATTGAAAAAAAAGAAACAGAATTAAGGCAATACATTTTTCTATTGGTTCTCACTTTGGTAACATTTTAATTGCACTCCGACACTCGATTTCATAAAAAGCAATTTGGTTTCTTAAACTAAATTATAGGGAAGTTATGTGAAACTAACCTCAGACTCAAAACCATTATTAAGCTTGTTTTATTATCTAAGTAAAACGTTTGTAAACCATTTATAATTCAAATAATTGACATCACTTTTTTAATATTATTACTGTCAAATTGGTAATTAATACTAGTGTGTACATAAGATAATATTTTTTAAGACAAACGTCAAAATCAGTGCGAATTTATACAAGACAGTTTTAGTCAATCAGCTGATTATATTTTTGGTTATCTCAGTTGTCAAACTTCTTAACTGTTGCCACCTTCCTTAATGTAGACACTGTGTAGGGACACACCATATATAGCATAAAAACGTACCTTCCATAAATTCGAATTATTTTTGACTTTTGTCTTGACATAAAAAATTGTCTAATGTAAACTATATGCAAAGACACACCAAATATGAATTCGAATTTATTTTCAAGTTTCTCTTGACATAAAGAATTGTCTAAGGACATTGTAGAGACCTCTTACTCGCAATTAAAAATATTGCAATATGAAAATTTTGCAGTATAAACGTGGGGGTAATAATTTATTAGCAAGTTATTAATTCTCGAAAACTAATCGTGAATCAAGCGTATGGTGTTGCCACATCAATTCATAGAATCTTCTATAACAATAATTGTATTTTTCTCATCTGGCACAACAAAAATTATAGAATTTTCGTATAAACCGTAAGTTAATTATTTGAAAGTTATTTTTAACTGCAAAAAATGTGCGTATAAACGGAATAATAGTGAAATTATAAAACACAAATGTGACAATAAAATTCAAAATCAAGGCGTAACAATTCACAATAAACTAAAAATCTCTCTAGAAATATAACAAGAGAATACTAATTTTAAACTTTTATATATTCTCTTTGTGCCGATGCCTGCTTAAATAATAGAAAAAAGATAAATAACAAATCCTTAGAAAAAATACTATTGCCAATTCTGTTTAAAACTTTTTTGGCCATAAAGAAATTAATTATTTCATTTAAGAGAAAATTAAAACGAAAAAATAAATCACTTGTTACTAATTTCAGCAAAATAATTACTTCCACGAAAAAAAAACTCCCCACCAAAATCAAATCACAAAATTTTACTAAAAGCAAAATCAAATAAAAAAAAATTAATACTAATTACAAAAATACAACGAACAAGGTAAAAGGTTTCAGATAAAAATATAAAGCATGCATGGAATTTAATGTTAAAATTAAACACTATATAAAAATTAAAAAAAAAGCCCTACGGAAATTCTTTATGTAAAACACCTCACATTTGATGAATGCATAATTTTACACCAATTTTCTATATTTTTGAAGACAATAAACCTAAAAAAAACAAAAACAAAAAAAGATTGTGCTTTGTCCATAAAACTTTGTATGTTCTTTTCAAATAGCAAATTGATGGTATAGTAAATCGTATCATAGCCCAAGTGATACGAGTAGCTGGACCTGATGTTTTACGTTCTGTATTGGGTAGTGGTAATCGTAATATGACACCCAGACCTAATTTAGCAGCCGATTTTGATGATGACGACGAAGATGATGATGATATTAATAAATTAGATAATGATAGTTCATCTACTACAACTTCCTCGGATGGTGGTAATACTAGAGTACAAATTGATTTGCCTACTTTTCCACCAGAAACTTCTCAAGCTGATGCCACAAATAAAGTGAGTTCGAGTTCGGGTTCAGGTTTAGATACCAGATCCACAACAACCTCAACAAATCCTACTACCACAACTTCAACAACTAGCAGTACTACTAGCACTCCCTCTACCACCACCACCTCATCCTCGACTTCTAGTACAACAACTACTACCACCACCTCTACAACTAGTCCTATTTTAATAATATCCCCCACAACGTCCCCAACTTCTAGCACTACCTCCACCTCAACAACAACAACAACTGAAAGTCCTATTCTTATTATAACGCCAACTACTTCTACTACTACTACTACAACTCCTAATCCCACTACTACCACCTCTACTACCACTATTAAACCCGATATTACCCTTAATGTACCCAACTCTTTAACCTCATCAATGGTGAATTCATTAACAAATTCTTTTCAAGATGAATTGAATACAAATCCTGAAACTAGAGCTGTTAATGAATCACAATTGATGGCTATTGTTGAAAGTTTAAATCGTTTATTAAATTCTACAAATTATTTTGTTGCCACCAGAGATAATTTCTCCACCACCTCATCATTGCCAACAACTATAACAACAACTTCAACTATAACAGCAGATTCAACAACAACACCTAAAATTACGAAATTATTACCCGTCAATAATTAAAAAAAAATACAACAACTATAAATTTTATTTTGCAACATATTTATCAAAAAGCTGACCTTTAAATTCATCATTTATCCTCGATTTACGAAAATTATATTATTCATCATTTTTTTGAGTTCATTTTTGTTTTTAGTGGTTTTTAATTTAATATATATCTACATTAATATATTTTAACTAAATGGGTAGTTAAAGTATTAAGTATTTTTTTGTCTTTAGCACTTTCATTTTTTTAATTTCATTTAAGCAAACAAAATATTTAATTCATTTTTGTGAAAACATTTTAGTATTTATTTTTTTGCAACAAAGTAGTTTAGATTTTATTTGTTGTTTTATATTATGAAAAAAACAAAACATCATTGCAACTATTTCATCATTTTTTTCTTTTTAATTTATTAAATTTAATATTGTAGATTTGTTCAACTACAAAAGGCATGAGAGTTTAAGAATTGAAAAGAATCAGAAAATTTATTGTGAAAAAAAATTTCAATTTTAAAATTTAAGGTTACTACCCAATTACACTAACATCATGTTTTTAATATATGTGTAGACATGGATATTATATTTATTATTTCAACATGATTGTCCCTGCAAATGTTAACATGATGTTTTAACACAAATTCTTAGCGTTACGTTTGCGGCTGGTCTACACGAGTTACTTCTTATTAAGACAAACATCAATTACTTATATTACTTAGACTATATTTATGTTATTGCTGCGTTATGATATAATTGTTAGAGATCTATCGAAGATAAATTTGTTTTTCTATCAAACGTCATTTTAATTAAAAGTTTTTTTTATGAAAGACACAATTTTTTCATTGAAATCTTATTTAATTAATTAAATTGTTTTCTTCGCAAACAATTTCATTTACTTGAAAACAAAGTGTTAATAAAACTAAAATATGGGAAATATATATACCTACACCTATATGTAGATGTAAACAAAAAAATTCCAACGTTGTTACTTATCATTATATAAATTTAACACGTATAGACCCATTGTTATGATTCTTGTCAGACTAGCAAATTCTTGTAAGACTAGCAAATTGACAAACGTCAAATATTTGCTGCTTTTTTCTTTATCATCTACAGAGGAATTAAAAAGTACTAAAATAGCATATATTATTAGGCAGCATCAAGACAACGTCGTCAATGCTCGAGCCTTGTTATTTATTTGTTATAACGTTTCAATAATACTAATAAATTACACCGGCCCCTAACGTGGAGTCTATACTAGACAAATTTTTATTAAACCCAAACTGAGAATATATGTCTTCATCTATATTTCATAGAGATTAAAACAAACCCAGTTGTGTTAATAAAAAAATAAATTTGCTTGTCTGAACACACTGACAATGAAACGCTTGATTATAAAAACATTAATGTTTGAATCATAATTTCTTTAGGGTTTTGATTTTTAAACAGAAATATAAAAATGAAATAGGCAACCGTGGCTGCTTATAATACAGACAAATGTAATATAAGAGGAAAGACTTTTGTTATAATAAAACATGTGAAAAATACCAACTTCAATTAAAATAGCGTCTTTTATTAGGCAATTTCAAGATAAAAATAATAGTGAAATTAGAAAGTGGCCGCACTTCTACCAAAACAAAAATTCTTTGTATTTTGTTAGTATAAAACTTCTGCTCGTACCCAGTAAGAACATTTAGGTTTTCGGTAATGACAACCACTTATTAAAGTACTTTCTTGGTAATTGCAAGTCAGCTGAGCTAACAAGGTCTCTTTATTATTTCACTATGACAAAGATATCAGCAGTAGAGTTATGACAATACTGCCGGGAATATTCTGAATAACATAATATATGTTTTCATAAAAATGTGTAAAGCGTCGACTCGACGTAAGAATATTAAAAGTAAATTATAATAGGAAATATTAATTAGTATTGTTCAAAAATTATTTAAAATAAATTTGTTTGGTACTTTTTTGTGTTTGTAAATATATTTTGAGGTATTTTTTAAAACGGGTTTTAAGTAAAATTTTCTGAGACAATTATAATAAGAATAAAGATGTTTTTCAAAAAAAAAAAAAAAAAAAAAAAATTTTTTAAAAAAAAAAAAAAAAAAAAAAAAAACATCATACCAAACTATAGCAAATAAAACTTAACATAAAAAAGAATTTAGAAAACATCAAATTCCCGAAAAAGTCTTGAAAAACCTAAAGAGATTTGTTTCAAAGAACTAAAATTTTGAATTAAATTATTTGAAATTTCATACAAATATTGAATAAAGTTATATTAGGGTAACATCTTAAAAAAAAACCATCGAATTGGCCATAATGCACCTCAGTTTAAATATCATTTACACCAGACACATGAAAAACAAAATATCATTAAAATTTTCTTTACACAATTGTTGTTGTAGCAAGTCGACGATCAAGTCAATATGATTATATCAAAAATTTTGCGTACTTTGGGACCCACTGTATTACGTACTGCTGTACAAGGTAATACCGCCAATAGAGCAAGAGCTTCCTTTGATGCTGATTTCGACGATGATGATGATGACAGTAGCAACAGCAGCAGCAGCAGCACTAGTTCGTCTTCATCTAGTAGTGGTACTAGGGTATCTATAGAATTGCCCACCTTTGAACCAGAAGATGATGATAATAATGAAGTTGATAGTGGTGATAGCACTACTACCACCACTACTACCACAGAATCCACAAAATGTGAGTGGAAAGGCAACAAGTGTTAATGTTTGCTACAACAACTTTTATCGCAAAAAAAATTTAAGCGAAATTTTAGAAAAAAGTTTTAAAATAAAACAGTAATGCCATATTATTTAATAAATATAAAATAATATAGCAATACTTGTTTTTTTAATTAATTTTTTAACTTAAAATTTCGTTTACTTTTTTTTTAAACAACTTTTCAAAAAAAATTGGTTTTTAATAAAAATTTCTTTCTTTTTTATTGAAATTTTTTCTAAACAGAAATTTTTTTAAATAACACACACACTGAAAAATAATTGGCAGTAAAAACAAGCATCTACAAAAAACAACAACAACACAGCATTTACAAAAATATTTACCATGAAATAAAAATTACAAAAAAATAATTATAATAACTGAAAAAAAAACTACAAAATTTTCTTTTCCGTTTAACGAGTCTATAACTTTGTTTTCCGCTAACACTTTCTGTTGTCATAATATGTTTAATAATTAATTTTTCACCTTTTTTATGCTTAGTTTAAGTTTAGTTTTGTTTTTTTAGGGAATTATTTTTAGTACTTTTGTATTTACTATTGTAAAATTGTATTAAACAAAATAATAATTATGTTGTAGTTCCTTTTTAAAACAAAATTGGCTTTAATTATAAAGAAAATTATAGACAAAATTAACCATTTGAATGATCATGATTTCTCATGCTTTTTGTTTTCTCTTTTCTCTTTTTTTCTTTTTCATGCGCATACTACATCTCAATCCAAAATAAAAATATATATATATCTCAAAAATCAACTTGTGAAATAACTCTTTAAACAATAATCGTTTAAATGAAAATCCATCAACCACAAATAAACGCAAAAATTTAAAAAAAAAAATAATAATAATAAATCAAATTAATCAATTGATTTGAAAATGTATACAAAATACATCATTATGCACGTGCATTCATTTTAATAATGTAATTAAAATGTTGGTATTCTAAAAACTAATATAACAATTGTATAATAAAATATATTTGGTTTTGAAAATTCATAAAATGAAAACAAAATTGCCACACTTTTTAAATATTACACATTTGTATGCATATTGTTATAAACACTTGAACAACACTGTATTCACCACAATGTCACATTTACACTTGTTATTTTTTGCACAATATCCTGCTCGTATTTTTCTCTATCTCTCTCTCTCTATATATCCACATATATATCCATCATTATCATTACCTCTCCTCCCTCCTAAACATTCCCATATTATTGCATTAAATACTATCCTATCCTATATCCTCCTGTCTATGTGTCTCTTTATTTTTTTTTTACTAAAACTCTTGCACGTTATAATAACAACAACAAATAAACACCCAACAAATGGCATTTTCCCAACAACAAAAAATTAAAAATAATAAAAACATACATAAATATGGCAACCTTGGTTTTATCCCTTTATAATTAATTAAACGGCTATGTTACTCGCTCGTTTAAAAAAACAACAACAAAAACAAATGAAATAATTAATGCACGAAATTATTTTTCAAAAACAAATCGTATCGTTCGTTCGTTACATTTATTTTTGTTTGAAAAAAAACAAAAACAATCGCTGCATGATGATGATGATAATTTCGTTGATTAAATTCAATTACAAAAGAATGGTGCCACTGATACACAAATTGATTTATCGGCCATTAACAAACAACTAGAAGAAACTATACGTGTTGCCAGACAAGTACAAGAAGCTGAAGCTGCCGCCCAAGCTGGTCTCCAACAACCAGCTCAACTTCCCATACCCTCACCCAAGGTAGAGGAGACCATACAATTGAGTTTCAACAATGAATTGACCAGCCTTGATAAACCCAAATCGATTAGTAATGATTTACAATTGAGCGATTCCAAGTCACCAGCCATCGATGAATTGACATTGGATTCTAATGAAGATACTGCCGATTTGGATGATAGAAACAAAAGGTATTTAATTAATTAGTTTATAATATTTAATATTTGAGTTTTTATTGTAACACATTATTATCGAAACACATTTACAATTGGCTCTCAAGAAGAAAATGAACACTTTTCCAAATTTTGGTAACACTATAACTATTGTTTTTTTGCAAAAAAATTTCATATTTAGCAATATTTTCAAAAGGTTTTTGCAATTCGGCGGTGCCGGTTTAGCTGGCGGTGCTAGCAGTGGCTCAAGTGGTGATGCTTCCGGAGGTGCTGCCGGTGCTAAAGGTTCCGGTAACTTCTTATTCGATATTGTGAGAGTAAGTATTTATGATTTGATAA
>MINK01172600.1:0-20421 GCA_001735545.1 Phormia regina
GGAGATATTTTTTAAACAAATATTTGGTATCTGAAAAAAGATTAGAATATGGAGATTAATAATTTATAAAAAATCCATTTGTTTCTTTTTTTGTGAAATCTAATTTGGTATCACAATTTTCTTAAAGATTTAAAAACTTTGCATTTTCTTAATAAAATTAATTTTTCAACTTTAATAAAATTAAAACTAAAGGTACGGTCAGATTAAATTAAAACTAAAGGTACGGACAGATTAGGCAAATGTTTGTTTCAAATTTGTTTGCCCGAACGTGAACAAAATTTTTATTTAGCAATATGAAATTTATTTTATGGTCACATTACTCGCATTTATTTTCCCATTTTTGTTTGTTCAAACAGACATAAATATAGTCAAATAGGCAAATAGGAAAACATGTTTTCTCATAGGTCACATTTGAAATATTATTTGCTTTCGAAAATTATTTTATCAAACTGTCGAAAGCAATAAATGTATTTTTATTAAAAATATATTAAGCAAGAAGCATGAACATTTTTTTGATTTCATGATGTGATGCAGCTCCGATTACTGTTTAGAAGAGGAATAATATAAAAAAATAGAAAAAGACAATGCCAGACAATGCGATCATATCCCGTAATACTCTCAGTGCCACAAGCATTAACAATATTAAGGTCCATNNCAGTGCCACCAGCGACAACAACGATAAGGTCCACTTACTGTTGTTCATTTTTAGCCATGAACCTCATAAAGATTACCTCCTATTTTTTGTCATACTCAATCACCGTATACCGCCTTCATAATATTCCCCGTGATGTCATCAACTGACCGACCCATCCTTTTTCTAGAGTGCCTTCTTCAACGCGTCTCCTTGACGGCTTTTTCAGAGGAAGTAACAGCATTCTTTGCCTCATCTGCATGATTAGCAACTCACTACTAATTATCATCGATTTAGGCGTTCCCGCTTGAACCAATTGCACAAGTTCACCTTATACACCTCCAAACGTGGTCATACTGCTGAAAGTTGTTCGCAGTTAAAGGTTCAAAAAGCCTTAATTTTTGCATTGTACTTCATCCCTGTTTTGATGATATTGCAAATAATATAGAATACGTAATAATAGTAACACTTGGATCAGAAAAGATTTCTTGACAATATATGCAACAAAACGGAAAATATCTTTAGAAGATGATTGGTATAATTTTACTATATCACTGTGAAATATAGCAGATGCTACAATCTATTAAGTATAACATAAAACGCATAAAATGATTTTTAGGATCTATAACCGCGATTAACTTCGTAGCAAATACGTAATTGTCGATGACTTTTGGCTGTATGTTTAAGATAACAAGGCGATGCTATATGCAAAAATTCGGAGGTATCAATTTATGTATTTAATTACATATTTGCCGAATTTATTGCTGAAAACTCCTCACTTATAGTGAACAATATGACTCAATACAATTATTATTTGCTAATGTTTTCTCTTACAAAAATTTTGTAAATTTTGTTTTGGAACCACTTCTTTTTGTACTATATATTAATAACCTTCCGAACCTTGTTGATACCGGGGTGCGTAGATCATTTTTATTTGCAGATGATATGATTCTATTTCGAACTGCTTTTGATAATAGGGATGTACTACAATCTAATATAGAGTATTCTGTTGCTCGTTTTAAGCAGTGGTTTGTTAATAACGGCTTGAACGTAAATAGTTCTAAATCGAGTGCAATTTTATTTGGTAATATTGAGGTTCCTTTGAGGATTGTTATTAATGGGTCTTGTGTTAATTTTGTATGACAGGTCGTGGAATCGTTTGGGGTATACCTCGACAGGCGTCCTGTTAGTTTGATATACCATATTGATAGAAATTAGTTTTAGGAGTTGTTGTAATTTTACTGTAGGTTTAATGCATCCTAGAACGTTTATATACCCTTGTCGTACAAGATATGCGCTTTTGATGACACATGTATTGTATGGTCTGGAAGTAATATCGGGTACTGTGTCTTATAATATTTCTCGGCTTAACATTTCTCGTGGTGTGCATGTTTCTGAATATGTTCGGTTTTCTTATAGAAACTTGATGATGTTCTTTAAGGTTATTAAAACTGGTCGCCCTGTTCAACTTCGGTTTTTGTTCACTTTTTCGCATTCTACTAGGAATTAGCAAATTATTATTCCTAGTATATGAAACTCTGGTTTTGAGCGATCTTTATTCCTAGGACTAGGAACTCTGTTTTTGAGCGATCTTTTATTGTAAGAATTGTTGGAATTTTTTACCACTTGAGCTTCGTTTGTTTTCTCAGTCGAATAATGTATTTCGATTGAAGCTTATGCGGTTTTTCGCTGTTCTGTTGTCAACTTATTGTATTATTCTGATTTTTGTGCATATGGATGTATAGAATTGTTATTTTGCTTTTTGATACTTACTACTATTTATTGGAATATGTAACTATATACTTTTTAATATATCTTTTGTTAAATATTTGCTGGGGATTCATTTGATTTGTTGTATTGAAGATGAATGAATTGATTTTTGTTTTTTAGTTTTAGATATCCTTATTCATAATTATTTGCCTTTAAAAATGAGAAAATAGTTTCTATTCGGTGATCACACTGTGTTCACATTAGGAACTTTTTTGTTTGTTATCAACTAATTTTGTTTGCCTAAAACCAGCTGCTTTGTTGTTTGCAACACAAAAATATTTTATGGTCAGAGAACAAAAATGGGACTAAACATTCCGCATGCGGGTTGAAATGGCGTTTAAAAAGCCCATCGATAACTGTCATATAAAATATATACACTTTATATTAAGTTTTTTAAGGGTCCCGCTATTTAACTGTTCCTAAAATAACGGAATTTCATTATTTGTTTACTTTTTCTCATTTGCACTTCTATTTTATATTTATTTGCACTACAAAAAATTACCATTAGTCAATAAAAATTATTATTTTTAACATAAACATATTAAAAATCCGAAAAGCAATGTTTATGTGATTAATTTAATCATATTGGTTTCGTGTTTATGATTTATGTCTTCGGTAAATAAATTTGGGTCGTGGTGTTCATTGTACTGAATGAGAAAAAAATATTATTCTTAAATTAAATTTGGACGAGTTATTAATTAGAAAAATTGCACAAATAATGAAGTTTGTGTTCCAAAACTAAAGTATTCAATGCCATTCATTTGAAAAAAAAATCATGAAACTATAGGTAGACACCTGTGCCGTTAAAAGTGGAGCAACGTACTATGATCAGACGAAACAAAAGTAAATTTATTTGGATCTGACGGAAAATCATTTGTACGTCATCCTGAAAATGCTGAATTTGATCCAATATATACCAAAAACCGTCAAACACAGTGGTGGTTCTTTAATGCTATGGGGATGTTTTTCGCCCTCTAAAGTTGGTCCAAAATAAAATGCTTCCATTTGCTGAAAATTAAATCCCACTAAAATGGAAATTCATGCAGGATAATGATCCCAAGCATTCAGCTAGAAGCGTCAAAACGTGGTTTCCGCAGAATGAGGTGCCTGTAATGAAGTAGCCGTTCCAATCACCGGACTTAAACCCCATTGAGCATCTCTGGGGAGTCCTCAAAAATAAAATTGGTAGCTTCAAATAAAAAATAAACAAGATTTGTGAGAACAAATTCAAGAAACCTGGTACTCAATTCCGCCCGAGTTATGTGCGAATTTTGTGGGATCTATGAATCGCCGTTGAAAGAATCTACAAAAAGGACTTGAAAATGATAATCATATTAAAATAAAAATATTTTTCATAAATCGCGGAAAAAACAGGTTTTTAGAACTGGATTTCCAGTTTCTGGAGCCTATGTAAACATTAGAGACTTTGCTTTAGCGAAGAAGGCTTGGATATTTTGTACTCTGCTTAAATAAAACGGTTCAATAACAACTAACACATTTTTAATAAATCGGATCACCCGTTTAGAAATCGGATCACCCGTTTAGAAATCGGATCACCCGTTTAGAAATTGCAAAATTATTATGGATCGCATCCTACCGAACTCTATAATTTCCTAATATTTGTTAAAACTTATTGCTCAAAAAATGAATCTTCCTTTAGATATGTGTCTACTTTAAATCTGAAATAAAAATAACTACTTTGTCAGCAAAAATTTTCACTTTTTCAAAGTATTTTAAAAGTGGTCCTCGTAATAAAAGTATGTATGTAGATATGTGTGTGTCATATGAATTTCCAACAATAACAACAACAACTGTAAAAGATTGAAACACACATATAAACAAATAACAATCTTGAACAGAGCAAAAAAAAAAAAGGAAACACCGACGCCATAAGATCATTCAGACAGACAACGAACAAAAAAAATGTTTGCAAAAATAAAAATAAAAACATACGAGTGGAAAAAAATAGCTGACAAAATATTGTTCGCCTCAAACAAATAGCAATAAACACAAACAAAATCTCTGTAGAAACTCCAAAGAAAAGAGTTTTCATTTTGATGTTCTCTTTCTTCTCAAGTGGAGTACGAGTGCGAGTACTTAAGATTTACTCGTAACAACAATTTTTGTCTTAATAATAAATTGTTATACTATAGTTTGTGTTTTTGTTACTGTATTGTTGGTGTTATATGAGCCGCACACATCACTTGAAACAAGTTTATAAAACAACTTGTGCCGGATGACATCACTAGCGAAAAAAATACAAAATTATTTTATATATTTTTTTCTTTACGTAGAAATAAAAATACAAACAAACATCATATAAATGGATGAGAAAAACAACAACAACAACAATTCGTACCAATAAACCAATAGAGCTGTTTATTATCTTTATACACCTTTGCAAAACTTAGCATATACACACGAAAACACGTACACATACAAAGATAATGTCTTAACTTTGGACTAGAGAATAAAACCAATAGAGGGAGAGTGAGAGTGACTAAATGAGTGGGGAACCAATTGTTAAAAGTGTTTACAATATCATTAAAAAGAGAATAATATTTATCAAAGGCGTAATGTGTTGAAAGGGGTCATTTTTGTTTTAAGGGAAAAACATAACCCCTTGTGAACTGTGGCAAGAAAAATTGCTGTGTGTGAACACAAGACTGCCAAGTTCTGCAGCCCTTATACCAACAAAAGCAAGACAGTGACATATATATTTCACACTCTCTTCCCCATCTAAGCAGCTTCTATAAAAATCGTTGTAAGGGAGTCCTAAGCTCTTAGCGTGCGCACCGGCTACCCATTGCACCGTGACAATAATTACGAGTATTCATAGCTGAAGCTTAGGTAAACCCAGAATATAGTTCGAATACAAGTGATCTTACTGGGGCCACATCCTTCTCGAGCTAGAGTAAGTAAGTGGACTCATTGTCCATCTTTGCTGAGATATATTAAATAGAGATTGCAGTATCATGAATCTACAAGATGACAGTGGTACTAATATCAGTTGATAAGTTTCCCCATTATTAAGGTGAGAACCAGTTCTGGCTAGTTCGTCCCGGGGTGTTTAAATGACCCCTTACCCCCGCCACGACGGCTTGTCTTTTTGGAGAAATTCCACCTTGATGTATAGCTCGTATGTGATAGATTAAATTCCTGTCTCTACGCTCTTTGATTTGGTTTGGTCTTAGAGCTGTATTAAGTTAGTCAGGATACAAAGTTTGAGCAGTATCTTGGAATTTCTTGGGTTTTGAAACAGTAGACCGCAAGCTTGAAAATCTGACCTAGGACTTAAAAGTAGGTGCTACGAGAACCAACGGCCCCATGGGCTAATGGTTCCAACCAAGGTCATTAGTCCTTGGCTGGTTGATGGTGAGGCTCATAAGGGGGTCCTGTAGTGGCTTATGGTTTCAATCGTGTTGCCTGTTATCTGTTGATAACAGTAACACAGTCGCAAGTGTGATAGGAGTCCTATAGAGGGGTGAGACACTATATAGGGGTCACGTAGTAGCCTATGGTTTCAATCGCGTTGTCTGTTATCTGTTGATAACAGTACGAGTGTGACAGGAGTCCTGGATAGCTCCACACTAAAGCAAGAAGAAATGAGTCGGCCAAAAAGCGAATTATTTAGTTGCAACCTTTATGTGTAACTGCATACAGCGGCGTTGGTCGGCGCATTATACTTCCCCGGTGATAAAACCGCCATCATGGCAGGTACCCACGTTAGTCTGTAGCGCAATTGACCCCTTACCCAGATCAGCACTAGGTTTGAATGACTCGCCATCTCATTTAGAGATGCCCGGCATTCATGTATCAGCCTGGATATCGAGAGGACACCAGAAAGAATTTTAATCGCAGGCTGGCTATCGGTACAGATTTAAATATTCACTACAAATATTTTACAGTTCATTAGGCAATTTACCGCTCTCTTGATGGCCAAGATTAAAAGAAATATACCTTAAGCTAAGATTTAATTCTTTTGTGGTTCTGATCTACAATATTAAGTAATTAAATTAATATTTAAATTAAATTATTCTAATATTTAAATTCTAATTAATTTTAGTATTCGAATATTAATATCAGCTTCTCCTACCCTAAATCCACAGCTCTGTTTATTTATGTGTAAGAGAGATACAAAAAAAAAAAGAACTTACATTCTCTAAACAGATACATTGATAGATACACTCTTTTAAAAAAATGTTCACTTTGTCTGATACTTTGTATTGTGTACTCCAAACATAAAAAAAATAATATTTCATATATTCTCTTTTCGTACATGTTTACATTTTCTTCTTTATACTCTCAATAATTTAGCTTTGGCTAAATGAATGAATACCTACAATCATACATACATATGTATAAACTTAGCAAAGTTTCTATAGATACTATAGTATGTGAATGTATATGTCTAAATAGAGATACTTTTTTTCGTACACCTAAATACCAATACATAGACAAACGATTAAAAATGAACTGAATAATTATTATTGGAGAATTGAGCAGCAGCAACAGCAACAGCAGCAGCATATGTTATTTTTTGTTAGTTACAAAGACAGACAGTCTTGAAAATATTCGCGAACTATGCGGTCGCATTACGATGATTTCGCTGTTGGCGAAACAAATAAATTGAGTAGTAAAACAACAACAACAATAAATTATAACAATCAAAATAATAATAGTTATAATAATATTAATAATAACAATAATAGTAATGGTGCGATACCATATCACGCCCGTGAAAATTCTCTGCCATTCAGTTACGGTCAGATTAGTAAAACATCAACGCCTTTGAGACCAACTCATGCTACTACTTCATCTAATTTAACGTCGACGTCTACGTTAACACGTAATTATTCTAATAGCAACAACAATATCAACAACATTAATAAGAATAAAAACGTTAACGAATATGATTTCGATTTTGATTTCGATTTTGGTTTAAACACTTTAGGTCGTTCGAATACATCGCACGTTTTGGATTACGGTTACGGGAAAAATTATTCTTCAAATGGTGGGAGTAGTGGTGGTGGTGTAAAAGATGTTAATTATAATTTCTTAACAAAAGAAAGTGAACGCCATAATAATAATAAAAGTAGTGATTTTGAAAATTTTTATGGCAATTTAAATAAAGAGAAATATTTAAATGATAATAATACAGTGAAATATCAAAATAGTGATTTCAGTGGTAATAACGATAATAATTATAAAACATTGGACATTTTATCAGATGATAAAATGATTAAATCCCAGCCACGTTTAACTAGTCCTTTGCTGGTACGTAAAACTTTAAGCAATGGCAGCAGCAATAGTCGATCACCTACGCGCTCTACAACCAATACTATTGCAAATACCTACCATTTCAGTTATGGCAACAACAATAACAGCCACAATGACAGCAACAACAAGAACGCCAACTTTATTGGAGACAACAACTTTGACAAGTTTGGCTTAAATGGTAATATCAACAATAACGATACATATGGCCTTAAAACAATGTATGGTGGTGGTGGTAGTAGTGGTGTTGGAGGAACTGTTGGTGACACACAAAACACTAAAACACCAGCTAGACATGATTTTGATGAATTACTACGTGAGAGACGTGAAAAGGTATTCAACGAATATCGTTCCACCTCATCAACAACATATGATTTATCACAATCACCCCCTAAAGTGTCTCCCGTACCACCACCCCGACGTTTTGCCAATGGTACGGTACAATTGCCTTCCACTTTACCGCATTCGTTGAGCCACAAGTCCTCATCATCCACTTTGTATCCACCCCAACTACCGCAACGTAGTCAAAGTCAAAATAGTAAATATAATTATGATATTGAATTTAATTTAAATCTGAATGATACTCCTCGTTATGAGGATGAGGTTGATAATGTTAATATAATCAGAAGACGTACCAATACCATTGATTATTCACCACAACGTCAACAGCAACCACAAAAGCTACAGCAGCAGCAGCAGCTGCATCAACAGCCATTGTATCAAACGCGTGACATTCCATTGGCCTCAACGTATGTAGAACGTAATTATCATACAATTTCATCAACAACATCATCATCTGCAGCAGCAGCAGCACCGCAAGCAGCTGCCCAGAAAAGTAACAGCTTCAATAGAGAAACTTTAAGTCCAACCTCAATGCTTGACATTTATTCAACGCCTTATGATACAAACATTAATAATAAAAGCAAACAGCCTTTGGAGGCCACGACAACATCGTCATCATCAACTTTACAACGTATACAACGTTCTAACGAATACAGTACCACATATGGCAATGGCCACCTGTATGGTCATGAGCTAAACAACAACAGCAACAATCTTGGTCAACAACCAGCAATGACGGATAGAGAATCATCACCTATTTATGCCACCAGCACAAAAAAGGTAACAACAACATCAACATTATCATCATCAGCAGCAGCAGTTGCAGCACAACCAGCTCAACGTTATAGCCACAATAACAACACCATCAATAATAATAATGGCCCACATACTGCATTTGTAACACAGGCGGATTATCCCTCACCAACAACAGCTCAAAGACCCGAAACTCCAGCATTTCCGGTAACACCACGTACACCATTTGCCAATGGCGGCACTTCTACACTCAACAGACAAATTACCAATGTTAGCTTTCAGCAGCAGCAACAACAACAACAACAAATATATCAACCCTCTCCACAGTCTAATGAACACTCGTATTCCACGGAAACTATTTATGGTACCAACTATAGGCCACGTCTTAATTCTAGTCTTTCGATGGCCAATAGTGAGCCTCAAGAAGTTGCTGCTCATTTGGTGAAATTTGCCAAAGATTCCTCGAAATTCTGGTATAAGCCTAATTTATCACGCGATGAAGCCATTTCATTGTTGATCAATGCTACACCGGGTACCTTTGTGGTAAGAGATTCTACCACCTATAAAAATGCTTACGGCTTGGTTCTCAGAGTAGCTCAACCGCCGCCTGGCTCTACTTCGACCGGCAAACCTGATGAATTGGTGCGTCATTTCCTTATTGAACCCACTACTAGAGGAGTACGCCTTAAAGGTTGCAATAATGAACCTGTCTTTACTTCTCTCTCCGCCCTGGTCTATGAACACTCCATTAATCAATTGGCTTTACCTTGTCTCTTACAAATACCCGAACGTGATATAGTACCACCTTTGGTCGAGCATACACCAGCTCAAAAACAACTTTTAACACAAGGAGCTGCCTGTAATGTTTTATGGTTATTCTCCTGTGATACCGAATCTCTAACTGGCGAAGAAGCCATACGTAAAGCTATACGACAAATGTATAATTTACCAGCACCACCCACTCCCACAGAGGTCCATTTTAAGGTCACGCAACAGGGCATTACACTGACGGATAATACACGCAAGAAATTCTTCCGTAAACATTATACAGCCGATATTATTTCCTATTGTGCCATAGATCCCGATTATCGTTTGTGGACGATGCAGGAAAATGGAAAGGATATAAATAAAACCATATTTGCTTTTGTGGCCCGACGTTCGCCCAGTTCGAAGGATAATCAGTGTCATATATTCTGTGATTTGGCCATAAATCAACCAGCCTCGGCTATAGTGTCATTTGTCAATAAGACTCTACCCACGGAAAAACAAAAGAATTATGTTCTTTGAGAGGAGGTTATGGAGAATTTTGTAATTGGTAATTGTAATTGGCTTAAAGTTAAGGAAAAGGAAAAAGAAGAAGCTAATGATTTAATTAAGGCAGATAGGGCGATGACGTCTTTGAAAAAGAAACATGTTACATTTAAGATTGAATAGAAGGGATCAAATTTTAAGTTAGCACTAACCAAATGATGGCATTTTTTTAAAGAAGTTATTCAGCATCTAAATAGAAGTTAATGTTTACACTAACCTCTAGAAGGATTTTGAAAAAAATACTCACTACTTTCAAAATATTACTATAAATATGTTATTTTGTATATTAAGACAAACTTGAAATTTTTATTTGTATTACAAATAATTTTTTATCGTAAACAAATTATCGGCGGTTTTATTTATTTTATTTCTTTCAAACCAAATTCATATTCATGATAAGAATTTATCACATGTAGACCAAATTTAAGGCGGTTCTGAACGTAATAAACGTTCCGACCAAATTTATATTTAATTCCGATAATCTACACTGACGACAATGATTTATTTTTTATAATAAAAATTAGTGCGGGGGTTCCCATGTATGCAAAAAAATACATTAGTTATGCCGACATTTTGTTCATTGTTAAAATATAAATTTATCACGTATAGATCCGCCATTATAATATACGACATAGTATGTCTTAATAAAAAAAAGTTTTTATCAATCAAAATCAAAACAATGCTGTCGGCCTTCGAACTGCAAATATTTATTCTCAAAAAAAATTTTGACGTTTGTCTTGATACAAATTCATCAAAAATATTTTCGAAAATTTTATAATTAAAACTTTAGACTAATGTTAACTTTTAGATAAACTAAACAGGGCTTTTAGTGTTATTGCAAAATATTTAAATAATATTTATTAAATTATTATTCTATAGAGTTTCTAATCATTTTAGTTTAAAAATAAAATTATTGCATGCACAACTGTCATTGAATTTTAATTTAACTAAATTTAAATTTTAGTTTATTCAATGATCAAACTTGGTGTTGTTCATAATTTAAAGCTTCCATATATATAAAATGCTGATTAAATTTATTAGAAGTTGGCAAAAAAAAATAATAATAATAATAATGATAAATAACTAAATGATAAATTTAAATAAAAGTTATTTAATTATTTATTTTCCAAAAGTTAGAGGAAATTTTCAAACGTAATTCATAAATCCAATATGAATTAAAATTTTGTTGAATTAAAAATTTGTTTTAAGATTAAATTTTGCCAAAATTAACAATTATCCTTTCACGCTATCTGGCAGCCTTAAAATTATGTCAGTTAAATGAAAATTTAACTACAGCTAACTTAACGCATATATTAACTCAAAATCATTGTACAATAAATGACCAGGTTAAATTATTAGAGAGAACTTTCTCAAATTTATTTTCCCTGAAAAGCCTGTCAAAAGAAAATGTGAAATAAATTTAAAAATAAAATATTATTTTTAAATTTGAAAAAAAAAATGTAAAAATAATAATTAAAAATCTAATCTGTGTAATAAATTTTGTGTGGTGAAAACATACATGTTAAATTTTGCAAAATATAGTTTAAAATAATTTGTTACTTTTCAGGAAGTAATTATTCTTCATTTGAATTGTAAACTAAATATTTTTTATGTTTCTTTCTATTTTTTATACAAGAATTGAAAATGACAACTCTCCCTAATAATTCTACCTTAGGAAAATTATTTAATTAAAACAAAAAGGTATAAGACATTATTTTCCAATAATATAAATTCGTTTATCTCTAAAAGGTTTTATGTTCTGATCTTGCTAAATATTATATATTTTAGTTGTACTTTTTTTAAATCAAAATAAATAATGTTAATATGCATCTTTTTTCTTAAAGAATTGTTCATTATTATTATTATTTTTTTATCTAACTTGTCCAATTTTTCTTCTTCTTCTTTATTTTGTGTATTATTTTATGCAAATTTTAATTAAGGAAGTTTTAAATTTAATTTATGGAATTTTAAATTTATTTTTTTATTTTTAAAAACAAAACTTTTAAACGAGAAAGTTTTGTTATTTTTATTATTATTATTAGTGCTGTTGTTTATTTTACCTAATATAATATTGACGTCATCGCCTGACGACCCCATTGTAGTTTGCGGGCTCTTGAGTTAATTACGAAGATGAACAAATAACAAAAATACTTAGATGTAGTAGTGAGTGTTAGCAAGAAACAAAAAGTGTTAAAGAATTGTATTTTTGTTGGTTTTTATTTTTGTACGATTATAGAAATTAAAATTTGGTCTTTGTTTTTTTTTATATATATGTATATTAATTTTACGATTTAACTATAACTATAATAAATAAATAAAAAAAATAAAATGTATTTTGCAAAAAATTACAATGTCAGGTTTTAACATTTAATTTTTTTTATTTTGTTTTGTTTTTAGCACAGACAGACAACATGTTGCCATATTGTATACAAACAAACATACATACAAAAACACAGAAACTCCTCTCTATAAATAACAGTAACTGTTCAATCGAAAAAAAAACAATAACAACAATAGAAATTTATAATCTACTGTTGTATATACCTTTTGGTTTTTTGTTTTTATTTGGCAGAAAAAGAAGCTATTTACTTTTTGTTTTAACTTTGCACACTTTTATATAAACTTATATTAAAAAAATAGCACTTACACATATAGAGTTTTTTTATTATATATTAATTTTTAGGTATTTTGCTATATGTTTATTATTAATTATTATTATTTTGTTTATAGTAATTTTCACCTGATAACAAAATAATTTGTTTAAACTACTTGTATTTTTTATTTTGTTTTGCTAGTTTTTTATGTGTTAAAACGAAAAATAAAACAACAATAATAATCTTGAATTCTCTTTTGGTTTGTATTTCAAATACAATAAAAAAGTTCTATAAATGAGTCATTTTTGTTAATGATTTAATCAATTTTCTATAATTTTTTTTTTATACATAACTTTACACACACAAACATTTATATGTGTATAAATTATTAATGTTATAATGAAATATTAAACAATTTTTTTATATAATAAAAATACTAGATTTAAGGTGCAGAGGAAGTTCAAGGTCAGTTAAAAAGTTTAGAATTGTTTTTTTTTTCTCTATAAAACCATAACGGTTTTATTTTTTAAAATCTATATAATTTTTCTTAATTAAATATTTTATTTGTTTATTTTTCATTTAACCTTAAGTTTTTTTTCCTCTAATTTAACAAATGTTTATACATATAAATTTTTTTCCAAATACTTATTTAACTGATCTTGTCTAAGCAAAAAAATAAAAATAAAGCATTATTGAATACACACATACACACTCTAATATACATACATAATCACACACACGCGCTTATTTATAATATTTAGTATATAGCCAGCGATATAAAAAATTATAAACGCCGACCCAAAATATAAATTTTTGGTTATAAAATTAAAAAAACAACAAAAAAATAATAAAACTTGTATCGATAAAAATGTAAATAAAAATTCTTTCCTTAATTTGTATGTTTTTCTTATTAAATTGTAAATGATTTTAATGGTGGGTATACAGGTAATTTTAAATAATTTTATGAAATAAATATAACTTCCATAAGGTGGAGGTGGCCACCTTTCAAAAATTACTTTAATTTTACTTTGTTTATTAAATTGTGTGGGAACAATTACAGGCGAGGGATGGCATAAAATGTAATAATTTTGCTGATCATTAGCATTTTTCAATGACCATCTTTTTAGAGGTCTTTGTCTATTAGTAAATTCTAATAAAATTATTTGAAGTCTATCGCCTTTCTACGCCAACTTAATGACGAATTAATTTCGTATTTCGTTTGTTATAACATTCACCAATTAACAAATATATTAGAAAATAATTTATTCAATTAAAAACTTGTTTAAATTTGCACCTCTAACCAAAATGATTATATCAATTACTTAAAACTGTACACAATGCAAAACAGGAAAAAAAAATTCCAATTAATTTAATTAAATCAATCAAGTAGATGATTGAATGATTTAAAGATATATATAGGAAAGTAAAATCATACTAAATTTTATTTCTTTTACTTTAAGACCAGGCGCGGATATAGCTAAAGCTTTTGGGGAAGGAAAATAGTATGATTTTAACAACTTTTTCCTCAAATTTCTTGATTTAGTACACACTCTTCATTAAAAATTTTTATTTTGGGGAGGGAAATTTCCTTTTTTCCCTCCCCGTGGATCCGCGCCTGTTGAAGACGGATTCAAACAGGTGACTTCACTAGATCAGCTGATTTTTATTTAGCTATACAGTTGTTAAAGTTTATATACATGTGTAGACCCTCATGAGTTTTTTTATATCATAATATGTAACAGAGAGTACATAGTATAATTAGAAAGTATACTCGTAAGAACAGCTGTTTTATAATTTTTTTCGTGAGGATTTTACTATTCCTCTGATTTGTTCTCTCATTTTCTGTTCATATCATTTTGACATTGTGAGGAGTAGTTTTACACTAACAAAATATAAGGAATTGTTGTTTTTGTAGATGTGCGAGTACTTTATAATTATGCTATGATAGAGTGTCAAATTCGCTCTCTGGGATAACTATCTCACGTGTAGACTTAAATATTAATATTGTAAGATATATTGTGAGACTATTGTGATAAGATTTTTCTACACAACTATCTTATAAGATTTACTGGCAAAAAATTGAACATTTTTAGAAATAAATAAATAACAAATTATTTAATAGATATTAAAACTTCAGCATAAAATTAACGGAGCTTAAAAATAAGTGGACTTATTCGTTAAAAAAATTACCAAAACATAATAAAACCTTTAATTGGAAAGATTCTGAATAACTGGAAATAATTTATTCTTTTATCTTTAGAACTTGAATATAGAAGTTATTAATAAAAAAAATCCGATCATTGGTTTAGTTTCTAGTAGCAGGTTAGTCTGATTTCTTACTAAGAAGTGCGATCCAAAAAATCGTATAACTTTTTTCCAAAGCAATATTTTAATTTTTTGTTAAACATGTTGTTAATTTCGACTTATTGCAACAAAAATTATCCATCCTCCCTACTTTTAAAAATTTAAATAATACTGATTTTCAAAATAAAAGATACTGCAACTATGAAAAATTTATAAGAAAAACTAATTTGATAAAAATAAATTTTCCGAAAAGCAGTAACTTTATTTATTTCAAAAATTTTCTATTTAAATAAATAAAGTATTTTAGATTAGGTTGTGCAGTTTACCTCCAATACCAAATGGTGATTTACTTGGATTCATAGTTCACTTTGTGTTAGCTCAAAAAGAATGAAAGATAGAGGAAAGTCAAGAAATGATAGATCGCAAGAAATAATGAAAGTCTAAAAGAAAAATAAAAGCATAGTGTTAACAAGAAGTGGGCAAAAAAGGAGAAAGAAGTATCGTGAACCCATTTGATTTTCAGATAAATAAATCCAGTTTATACAGAAACATATCAAGAGTCCTCTTGTGGAACAGAATTCTAGAGACTGAGCAGGTGTATTCACTCACTTCTCATGAAGCTTACAAAGCGCAAAGAAGACTACATACAAACGATCAATGTGACCATCATCTAGCATTGATCCCCATTTTAGCTAGAGAATCAGTAACAGTATTGCTTCTAATAACCCCTTGTCTTTTCACCCAGATGAGTTTTAAATTTGAATGTTTTGCCATCCCATTCAGAGATGCCCGGCTTGCATGAACAAGTGTCGACGTAGAGTAGACACCGATCGGGGATTTAATGACAGTTTGGCTATCAGTAATAATATGAATATTTCTATTAGAAATCCTGTAATACCTAAGCCAGTTCATCACTCTTTTAATAGCCAAAAGTTCAGTCTGAAGAATACTACTATCATCCGGAAACCCTTTACTGGTTACAAATTTTGGAGGTCTTCCGACCTGCTCACAGAGCAGCTAAAAACTTGTTTTCTCCAAAAAAGAGTGGAAAATGTCTCAGCAATAAATATGTGAAATTTTATTGAAATATATTTATCCGTTCAAAAGTTGCACAAAATTAAGGAAAATGTGCAAATTTTGTTGAATGGGTAAAGTTTCGGCTAGTTTTTAAGCGATTGTGTACAGTATTTCTGCAAGTATTTGGTATCGTTGGAAAGGTTATTACTTGAGACATAATAATATATAAACAACGAAGTAATCAAACAACAAAAAAAAAATTGTATTTAGTGTTATTTTTCAAATAAATAAATAATATTTGAATTATATAAAATCTATCTTAATGAAGCTATCATTTTGAAATTTTAGTATTATATAAAAAAAATGTTTTTTTTTTTTTAAGAAGACTATAAATACATACCTATTTTTACTCCAAAATACCCAGAATTCCTGTTCGGAGAAAACTTATTTCAAAAATTGGCTTATTCAAAATTTTTTGTGTATTTTGCCAACATATGGAGCTATCTTTCTAATATATTTTTATTTTAATATCAGTTTTGACATTTTTGTGCTCTACAAAAAACTAAAAATATAAAAATTAAAATCAACGAAATTCTGATAGGGCTAGAGGGAAGACTGTTACCCCAATTGCGCTTGAATTTGTTTTACATACATTTATATTAAGCATTCTTTTAGAAACATGAAAAAATGTATGGTCCAGAGGAAAAAAAATGGATTTTAAAGTGAAAAAATGTTACCACCTTTTTGAAAAGAAATCGCAAAAAATCACAATTTTTTTTCAAATTTTCTAATTCATAATAATATAACTTTTTATCTAAACCACATAGGTGTATGATCCTTGCACAACATTTTGTATAGAATCTAGAGAATATTTTAGAAAAATTTTAGGACACAAAAGGATTGCCCAGATGAAATTTCATTCAAACACTCCTGGATGTGTAAAGTTACAGAATTATTTTCAAAAAATCCGTTTTGGGACTACTGTGCATCTCCCTAAAATATCACCTCGAAGTTCCTGTCAAAAAACGCAGTAGGTATACAATAATCTATATGGAAGATTATCAATGATCCTAAGGATACTGGAGTGATCATACGTTCTCTCCTTTTTTATTAAAAAGTTATAAGAATTTAAAAACGAGGTACATTACTTAAAACAAATAAATTAAATTTTTCAAAATATGTAGCACAACAAGAAAATAAAAGAATTTGGTTTCTATTTTCCATAAAAAATTTACTCCAATTTATTCTCTATTACAAAAAAAAAAGAACACTAATGGGTGATTTGTTTTTAATTTGTTGCGGTTTTAATTGTTTCTTTAATTTTGTTTAATTTCTTAAATTTGTTTAAATATTTCTACGAAATAAGTTTATAAATAATAATATTAACACACAAATTGTTTTTTTAAGCAAAATTACAAATTGGGTCATTAACATCAAAAGCAATTTAATTTAAAATATAAATAAATAATTCTCCCTTTTATGGAGAGGGTTTCTTTTTATAAATTAACTTCAGTTTTAATAATAATAAACATATGTAAGCTACCTCTCTGAAATATGAAAAAAAAATAAATTTAAATATAATTCATAAGAATTGAAATCATCTAACTGCGTTTCTTTTTCAATTTAATGCGTCTGTGTATTTTTTGTTTCATATTTTATTGTTTTGTTGGTTTGGGTTTTTTTAAGAATTATTCTTTTTTTTTTAAGCAGATGAAAAACATTTTAAATGTTTATATTATTTTGGGTGCCTGCTGATTGCTGCTTTTATAATTTGTTATTCCAAATATATAAAGATATTTAGGCTAAAAATACTATAGCCATCATCTACTTTTTCTTAATGATCGTGATGCTGATGATGATGATGATCTTCGGCATCAGCATCATCATACCTTTCAATATGCTCCTCGTACACACACCACCAATTGAATGAGTGAGTGGTGGCGGCGCTTTCATTGCTTACGCCAGATCAGTAGCTAAAAACAGCAGATTGCTTAATATATATTTTTTCACTTTTTTATATTTTTTGCTTTTTAATTTTTCCCAAAAATTGTATGCACGATTATTGAAAAAATTATTTCAATTTGTGTGTATTTTTTTTCTTTCTGCTGCTCTTTAAACAATTTAAGAGGAGAAAGGAGAAGAATTGAAGGGAAATAATAAACTTTATTTTGTGTTTTTTTCAGTTATTTACAAGTATTCAGTATTTAATGTATGACAGGCAGATATTATTCGAATAAAAATTTTACAAATATTTTTTTTTATTTATTTTAAAAATATTACAATGTATATATGGCATTTACATTACACAGAAATCTAGTTTAAATGAGATTTTATTCGATTTTAAACTAGAATATCCCTATAATCAAAATCTCGTAGTAGTAACGAGATTTTATCAAAATCTAATTAGATTTGCAAAAATATCGTTTTTCAACACTACTTTCCTTTTGGCGTGGTAGTAAAATGCAACACTGTCCTAAATAAAAATTACAATTGTTTACAAAACAATTAATTACAAAACATATAAAGAACAGGGATGGATACTAAAAATATTTTGGGTTATTAAAACAATATTTAAAATAGTACTTTTTTCTCTATAATACTATTAAAATTTTTTTATTTAGTACAATACTCATTATCATTAAATAATTTTATTCAAATTAAATATTAAATATAAATAACAGAAATTATACATTCGAGATTATACTTGGTGTGATCCGGTACCCTTATAGTACTTATATAGAAAAGTTGAGAACGAATAAAGTCTATATTTTACACATTTATGAGAAGATGCCTTGCTAACGGCATGAGATTACAAAAATTGTATTTGCCTATTATTTATATATACAGTGTTGGAATAAATAATAGGGATGACCATTTCACAAACAGATGCAAAGACTTTCTTTATATTAAGTTTTCTTTTTTGGGGGGTCCCGCTATTTAACTGTTCCTAAAATAACGGAATTTCATTATTTGTTTACTTTTTTCTCTTTTGCGCTTTTATTTTATATTTATTTGCAAAAAAAAATCAGTGAAGTTGTAATTTCAATTGGAAAAGGGACGCACTACAGTAATGACCATTAGTCAATAAAATTATTATTTTTAACATAAACATATTAAAAATCCGTAAAGCACATTTTATGTCATTAATTTAATCATATTGGTTTCGTGTTGATAATTTATGTCTTCGTTAAATAAATGGTTCGTGGTGTTCATTATACTGAATCTGAAAAAATGTCTTCTTAAATTAAATTCGGACGTGTTATCAATTAGAAAAATTGCACATACAATAAAGTGTTCCAAAACTGAAGTATTCAATGCCATTTATTCGAAAAAAAGTCATTAAACTAGAGGTAGAAAGCGTAAAACATTAGCGAGTTTTGACTAACGTTTAGTTCGACTTTCCAAAAATAACCCTTAGCTTTAAAAATGAATTGTGTGCTTCAGTGGCAAGTCGAATAATAAGAAATAGGCTGCAGGAAATCGGATTAAAGGGACGCAGTCCGAGAAAAGTACCACTGTTGAGCAAGAAAAAATATACAAAAAAGGTTGGGAATTTGCCAGGCGACACATGAGCCGTAAAAACTGGAACAACCTACTATGGTCAGACGAAACAAAAGTCAATATATTTGGATCTGTAGGAAAATCATTTGTACATGCAAATGGTGAATTTCATCGAAAATATACGAAAATAAGTACCGTTAAGCAGGGTGTGGTTCTATAATTCTATAGGGATGTTTTTCATCCTCTGCAGTTGGTCCAATAGCTTGAATTCAGGAAAAAATTAATGCTGTTGACTATATAGACATTCTCCAGAATGAAATGTTTCCATTCGTTGACAATGAAATGCCACTAAAATGGAAATTTATGCAGGATTATGATCCCAAGCATTCCGCTAGAATAGTCAAAACGTGATTTCAGCTGAATAAGATCCCTGTAATGGAGTGGCCGTCCCAATCACCGGACTTAAATCCCATTGAGCATCTCTGGGGAGTCCTCAAAAGTAAAATTGTTAGCTTTAAATAAAAAAAAAAAAAACAACAGTTGTGGGAAAAAATCTTGTACTGAAAAATTATTTGGAAATGATAATGTAAAAAAAATCACTTTTCCAAAGCCTAGTACTTTTTCCAGGCCTTTTTAAAAAAATATATTTTTTGGCAGAACTAGTTCCTTATTTTTTCGTTAGAAGTTTAAATATTTAAAGTTATTTAATTTTATGTATATATTTTTTAATTTTTATGGAATAGTAAATAAAAAAGTAAGAAAATATTGAAAAATAAGAGTGTCTCTATTATTTTTTCCAACACTGTATATCTAATGTAAATTTTAATTTAACGTTTTTATTTAAATTAAATTGTGAAATATTCAGCTAATCGTTTGACTCAAATGACTCAAGGGAGTACTTCGGTACTTTTCAATGTTAAA
>MINK01172601.1:3019-20821 GCA_001735545.1 Phormia regina
ATTCTCTTCTTCTAATTATTTTAATTTATTTTTAATAATACACTTTTAATTTGATATTTTTTATTATTAAATTATTTTCGATATTTTTTTTTTTTTTAATTACGCGTTTTTGAATTTTTATAACATTTAATTTCTTAATTTTTATAATAATACATCAGTTTTTCATTTTACTCTTACGTTAAAGAAATTTTATTTTGTATATTTATATTTAACACACATAGATAAATTTTTATTAATATTTTTATAATTATATTTTAATTTTTTATTTCTTTATTATTTTTTATTTTATCATGACTTTTTATTATTTTTTAATATTAACATTACAATTTTTATTATATCAAATACATTTCTATTTATTTCAAAACACTTTTTAAAAATACTGGCCAATTTTGTTTTATTCATCTGGTAGCTCTTGTTTTTTACACTTTGTTTTTCGTCTAAACTTTACGCGCTTTTTAAGTAACTACTACACTTACATATCTTAACAATCGCCTTAATACCTACACCAGGCAATATTTAAAAGAAAACAACTTCTTTCCCATATTTCTCTGCCTTTGTATTTTATATTATTTTAATTAACATTTATTTTATCTTTCATTTAACACAAATTTCTTTTAATTCCATGAACATTTTGTATAAACAATTATAATTAAAAACTTGTTGACTTTAGGATACAACCGTTTGCCGCTAAGAAAGAGAAAAAAACTAAGGAAGTGGAAAGAATGAAGTTGCCATATAGCGACAAAAGGTAATGCTTCGTTAAAATTTGTAGAGAGTTACCAATGTAGTGTGGCCAACTGTTTGTAATTAAATGATGAATTGAGAAAAGCATATCGTGCAGTCAACTTTAAAAACTGTTAAATTAAATTTGTATATGAACAATTTGGAACAATTTTATATAAACATAAAATAAATATTATGATGTACATATATACATAAAACCTTGTGGTATAAAACTTTTAATAAGTTCCTCTTTTACTAAAATGTTTGTTTAATTAGATTTTTATAGACATTTTTGGATAAACTCGCTTTTTGACAGTTTTTTTTAAGATTTCGATAAATTTTTCGCTTTTATAAACCATATTCGGCAGTTTCTTCTTTTTTTTATTAAAAAATTTTCAATTCAAATTTGTTTTTATAGAAAATTTGCGATAAATTGTTCTTTTTGTAGGAAATTGTTGATCAATTTTCTTTTCGATAAATTAGTTTTCTATACCAAAATTTCAATAAATTTGTTTTTTATAGAAAATTCGTTTAAGCAGCAAAACTTTTTATAGATATTAACTTTCTTTTTACGGAAAATTACCTATTAGTAAACCTTTTACGGAACATTTTTGATTAATTTTCGTTTACAGAAAAATGTCAAATACTTTTTTAAGGAACATTTTTCATCAGTTTTCTTTTTATGGAAAATTTTTAATCAATTATTTTGTTTTATAAAATATTAGTTAGTTTAATAAAGAAAAATTGTGTTGTATTAAAAAAGATTTTAATTATATTTTATCATTACTTTAAATATGTACAAATATAAATTTCATTTGCAATTTTTGATTTTTTGTTTTAAACTAAACTTTTGATAAATTTTTTTTCAAAAAATTTTGTCTAAAAATTTCTTCTATGTATTTAAATTTAATAAATTTTATAGTGTTAAATAATTAAACAACTCGAATAGAGATCATTTTTAGATTTGAAATATATTAAAAATGAAATCGTTCTATTTCTTAAGAAAACGACTTGTTTTTGAAAGACTCGAAATGTAAACCTAGTATAAAAAACAAAGTACATTAAACTAAGTTAATAAATAAATTGGATGTATATTATTTATATTTTTTAATACTTCTTATTCATATCTTTCTATTTCGACTAAAGTTTCGCAAAAATTTTCTATGAAAAAAAGGAAAAAATATTGTGATAATTTAAATAATTCGAATAATACCATTCGTTACAACTCTGTGCGGAAAAAAAGTAATTTGCTATTTGTCAATTGTACTATGATCAGAGATGGAAAATGAAAATATTTGTAGTATCAAAATATATTTCAAATAGTACTTTCAAATAGAAAATAGAACAATTTTTTATCTATGCAAAATTCCAATCATTAATTAATTTATAAAAAATCGAGTACTTTAGTTTTGGTTATGATAAAATATAATTTATTACCTGATGTCTTCAAAATTTGAAATATTTTCAATACAGTTTGATTTATAGAGCATATAAACTTTTAACATTATATATTCATTAATTAACATAAGCTTAAATATTTCTATAATATTATTCGTTTGTCATAAAAACTTATTTAAATTTTCCTAATTTTTTCGAAACTCGAAGAATCCATTTCATTATATGTTCTGAATATCAGTTGTAACTATAATATAAATAAAAAAAATAAGATTTATATTGAAAATTTTGGTATAAATAGAACTTTATTAATTAGGCCATTGATACATTTTTTAGCGCAATTATATACCTTGAAAGTTATAAGGCTTTGAAAGTTGAATTTCTCTAGGATTTTTTTGTTTTAAAGATAGTTGAAAAGTTAAAAAAATATTAAAAAATATTTAAACAATTTTTTTTTACTAAAAATGACAAAATATTTAAAAAAGTTGTGTTTATAAAACATTTTAATTTTTTATTTTTATAAAAGTTCCATTGAGAGCTTTTGTATCAAATGGCTCAAGAGAATAACTTTAGTATTTTTGAATGTTAAATAGTATCAAAAAAACGTACTATAGTATAAAATTTTTCATCCCTGCTGTACTGTGATTGTGCATTCGTTCTCGGTCGTCGTCGTCGTGACAAGTGTTTGATGGCAATAATAGAAAAAATATCTAAAGAAAGGAATTCTTTTTTATTTATAAAATAACAAGCATAAAACTAATTAAAAATATTAAATAACTTTGGAAAATTATACAGCAGAGTTGAAAATTTACCAAAAACTTGTTAAAAACTTTAATTGTGAATGATAAAGAAAGAAATTAAACAGTTATAAAACAAGAAAAAAAATATCAAGGTGAATAAAAAAAGAAAAAGTGTATTAAGACGAAAATAAAAAAAAATGTGTATAAAAATATTATTGAAAATCAATCAATTTTGTCCGAAACATATGAAAAAAACCTTAAAACTTTATTTTTTTTATAAAATTGTTATTTCTAAAAATGATGTGGATGACTGGTTGATCTGAAAGTGTAAAAAATATTCATTTTGTTATGGAAAATTTTTTCTATCATTCGTGTAATGATGATGAACCCTTTTTCAACATTTCTTATATAGTTTTGATATATTTTTTACTTTTGTTTATTTTGAAATATTTTGCAACATCATTTGTTTTAGCAGATTTTTTAGTAACTGTAACAAAAAGAATTGTAGGAAAATGAGAAATTTTATATATTTTGTATCTTTTTTTAACTTCCAATTAGGGGAAAATTTTTATTTTACAGAAGACAAAAGACCTAAAATATAAAAAATATAAACGGAGTAAAATATAGAAATCAACAAAAGTAGGAACAAAAAAATACAAAGCAAAACAATAAAGAAATTTGGCTTTAAAGCAAAATTTAAAAAAGTGAACAAAAACAAAGTGTGTAGGAAGTTGTTATTGTTGTGATGTTTTTTGTTTTACATGAGTATTTCTTTTTTCGATGCACCATGATGCCAGATCATAATATTTTGGATTTATAAGAAATCACTACTATATCACAGATTATAGAATATATTACAGATTTTAAAATTTTAGATTTAAACTAATATATTTCTTGGACGTCATTAATTTCTTACCGATTCTTAAGAATTTTGGAAATTGATCCAAAATTATTAAAATTAAAGATATCTTAAAAATGTTGAATCTTTATTCAGATTTAAATTCATTAATGCAGTAATTTTTCAATAGGCAGTCCGTTATGTTACCCATGTGGATCAAGAGGATTTGTTCCATATGTCCTTAAAAGAGTTTAAAGCCAGTAAACATTGAGGTCGTATTAAAGATCTGAAATTTGCAAAAATTCATTAATACATTAAAAATTAATTCGTTTATAATTTTTTTTTTTATTTTTTGTAATTTTATAAAGCTTTTTAATTGAACAAATGACAAAAAAAATCCAAATATGACTTTAGCTCTTAATTTTCCAGTGGTTATTAAGGAAATAGTTAAAACCCATTTGTTACTGAGCAGAATAGTTAGTGTTAACAAATTAAAATAATAATAATTAATAATTAGTATTATTTATGGCCAATATGAATAATATAAGTTTTATAAAAAAAAATTCAAATGGTTTTCGAATTTGAGTTCAGTGCCGAAGGCTTTTTCACAGAAATAACTTTAGAAAACAGTTTTTAGTGTCAATAAAACATTGGTAATCACATGTACATTTTTTTATGTTATATCCCTAATGTACATCTAATAAACATACCAATTATTTTTTCATTAATATCGCATATTTTTATTAGATACAAAGGGAAAATTCTGATTTATCTTTTGAATTCTTAATAGAATCTGTCTCGAGCAGTTGTAAATTAAATGTAAACTAGTGTGTGTCCCTTAAATTAAAATTCATGCATAATATGTTCTTTGGAGAAATACTTTTTTTATGTAGACTGCATCTGGCACTGAGTATTGATTTGATACGTATTCCAGACAACCGATATGATATATTTTGCAGTTTTCTGTTAAAGAATATAACGAAAAGAATTAAAACAAAAACTATTCTACCAATATTTCGCCCAATTGCTGGCTATAAAATCGATAATATTCCACTTGAAGTAGTTGAGAAAAACTTTTCTTTAAAGTTGAATTAGTTTGTTTGATTAGCTATATAAGACCTCAAAGAGCTCGACAATGTAAATGAAGAATTAATAAAAAAATATAGAACACTTTCGTGACTTTTCCGAAAATTTTATTAATGATCTTTTCATTAGCACTCAACATCTTTCAGTTTGTGAGATCTACGAACAATGTGAGAGATGTATATCAGGAATAATAATCCCGAAGTACTTCAATGTTGTACATCAAGTTTGAATGTTCAATTCTTTTTCAAACAATTTTTGAATGGATAACTAAATATAAAATAAATTAAAATTTTAAAAAAAGTTAATTTTGAATTTATTTAAAAAAAATTTTCATAAAAGTAAATCCTTTGTTTTTGTATTTTTTCGTCAAAAATTACCCAAATAAATTGTACTTTGTGTGGCAACTCTTCACTCAATGAATTTATGTTTTTTAATACTGCTGTTGTTGTTGGTGGATTTTTGTGTTTTCTTTTTGTGTGTGCAGTTTAGAGTAGAGTTCAGAGAGACTGGAATTATTTCGTTAAAAAGAAAAAACAAAGAAACATTTTTATTTTAATTTGTATTTAAATTTATATTCTATTAAAAGAAATTAAAAATAAAAAAGATAGCGCATATAATTAACAAAAATTAAAAGCAATGCAGTGTCAAAAGTTGTAAAAATTTCCCAAAAAGAAAAAAAGTCAACATTTCAAGTAAAAAACGAAATTGAAAACAAAGAAAAAGAAAAAAAGCAAATTTAGTAAGTACAAATAAAAATTAGTTTCATAATTTTACATTCTATTAAAATTGTGTATATTTTTCAAAATTCTGAAGGAGTGAGAACTAAGTTATAAATTTATTGCTCGTCAAATTGCATTGTTTGAAATTTTAAATATTTTTTCTGTTTGTATAGAAAATTTAGGTCATTGTAGCCTTGACCACATTTACTGCGCACATTTCAATATTTAAACTTTTTAAAGAAATTTGTTGGGGATTATTCTTATACTCGTACTTATTTGTTGCACATAAAGATAAACATTTTTATACAAATTATTGTTCTATAAATAATTTTAATAAATATTAGGTCCTGATAATTTATATACATTTGCTTCATGTTTATGTATGTATCTCTATTAGATCAGAATTTTTAATATTTAATGTCTTATTTGTTATTGTTTTCGAGAATGCGTTTAGTGATGATGGATCATGCCAATTAAACGACTATATTTATATAGTTACTTCATTTGGATTTCGAAGTTTTTTTTTAATAATACAACTACTACAGAATGAAAAGTAAAATATTTAGATAAGGCTAAAGTCGAGATCATTAGCACAATTGAATATTTTTATTAATAATTATCGGATCGTAATGATATTGATGCCATTTAAAAACACTTATAGATACCTTTTCAATGATATATACCATACTATATTAATTTATTTTGTATAAAAATTGCAAAACTTAAATAATTTTATGATATTCGAAAAAATATTATTTATCGAAGCCGGTGTTCGAGATACCCGGCCTGATACACAGGAAAATGCGGAAAAAGATGTAATAATTTCAATAGTGCTGATCATCTTGATTCTTGTACCTTAGGTAAATTTAGTTTTGTTTTCGAAATAAATTAAGAATTTAATATCAAATTGACATCTTTAGTTATATATTATGTTCTAAATATTGACATTATTCATTTTCTTTACTAATAAAATGAATGATTAATATCCAAAAGGATTTTTTTCTGCCCAATTCATTGTTATTATAAGAGTATTTGTCAATTATTTAAATTTAAAAGATATTCATTCTGACAACCAGATATATACTTATATAAATTTATATCTGGCCGCTTATTTCCCGAATATTGGATATCCCATAATTTGGTCTTTCCTAGTCTTTTTAAAGAACCTAAAACATGTGAAAAATTTTAAGTTATAAAGCTATTCGTTATAATAATTCCCAACGAAAACAGATTCAAAATTCCTAGTGGGGATCTGAGATATTAAATATTTTTGATATCCTTCTTGGTTGTAAGATATTCAAATTTGCTATACCCATAGTTAGCTCTCCTCATCATATCGGCAACTAATTTACTACATCAATCGGGGAGAGCATTTACGCAGATTTTGATTTGAAGATTTAAAAAGTTTTTGTATATATTTTAAATTTCCGTATTTGTTTGCGCAAATTGATTTTTATTATATTATTCCTTACATTGGCTGGTTTATACGCTAGTTGTTTAATAAATTGTATTCAAAAACTTCTCTCAAATATTTAAATTTTTCATTAATCACGTTGAATAAAAAAATAATTTAAATCTTTGTTTTAGATCTTGTATATACTGTTGAAGATGCCACATTGCAATAATTGTTTTTTTTTTCATGATTTGCAAAAATGTATCTTAAAAATGATATCGAAATGGAAACAAATGAAAACTAAATTATAAATTTCTATTTTTTCCTTATTATTTTTGCAAACAAATTTCAGGCAGCATCAATTAAAAGAAATATATACTAAATTGAAAAGAAATTATTTTTGAATACATACTATTTTAATATAATACAACAAATTACAGCAACGACCATTTAATCAATCAATCAACCAAACAACCAGCTTTTCAAGCACGTAATTTCCTTATCAAAAGTAAAATTTTCTTTTTCACATTTATACAAAGAATAAAAGTTATTACGAAAATAATAGAGACAGAGAGAGTGAGTGTACGAATATACAAACTTAAAGATATTTCATATAAAAGCTGATTAAAATATTTATAGAAGCAACAATTTTCAAGAATAAAGTGTAAACATTATAAGAAAAGGGATAAGAAAATGGATGCTGAAAATGATAACGATCAACCGAATTCGTCATCAGCTTCGGCATCATCCAGTAGTAGTAATAATAGCAGTAGTAGCAATCTTTTAGGCCATTTGCCAATGTTACCATTTATGAGATCAACGGACGATGATGAACAAGAGGCAGATGGTGAGGCGGCGGATGGCAATGATAATGATTTAAATGAAGAACCGATGCCATTGCAACCATTGATGGCAATGGCAACGTCAGCGTCAGGCGCAGCTCAACCAGCATCAGCTTCAGTACAACAGCCAACCATGGCTCCGAATACTACTACTGCTACTGCTATGGCAACGGCTACAGCATGTACAGCGGCAGCTGCAACGACTGCCTCGTCATCGTCGGTGTCGTCGTCGTCTGCTAGTAGAGTGGAGCCAATGGTAGGTGCTGAGCAGTTAGCTGTATTGACGTCGTCTTCGGCTTCTTCATTGCCGCCATCATCCTCATCAGCATTGTCATCATCATTACCATCATCCACATCATTTGCTATCTTGCCACCTTCAGCATTTTTACCCTCAGCTAATCCCGCACAAGTTATATTTACTCCCTATTTATTTAATAATACCCCACATGTTATAAATCCTTTCTCTTCTCCGCTTTCCCTGGCCTTGCCACTATCTCAAGAAAATTCTTTAAATAGCCAAAATGACACTTTAATTATACCATCTTCCTCGTCAATTTTTTATGCTGCTTCATCATCTTTAACGTCTAGGGAAAAATTGTCATCTCATGAAATTCATACTAATCCAAAACAAGATCCACAATTATCATTATCTCATGAGCAAGATCCTATTCCCAATTCTTCTTTTTCTATTCCCTCTCAACAGCAACAACATAAAGCTTCACCACCACCACCACCAATACCACAAGCACTATCAACACCACCACCATCATCATCTTCCTCAGCATCAACATCTGCCACATTACAGCAACAATTGGCGGCGGGTCAGTCCCAACAGGAGCAAGAGCAGCAGCTGACTGCTCATATAAATCGTAGTGATATTGCTGATACAATTGACGCTTCGGCTATAATTGTACAACCATTAGAAGTGAATGCTGAACAACAACCACTTCCTCATCTTTATCCGCAGGAGGCAGCTAACAGTGGTGAAGAAGTAGTAGAAGCAGGAGGACACGGAGGAGACGGAGAAGCTGGTGGCGAAGTTCATCATCAGCGACAACAAAACGATATACACTTGGATGACAACGATAATAACGATTTCGATGTGGATTTGAATTTGCGAAATGAGGACGAGGCTTTAGCTAACGCCGCAACAGCAACATCAAATCAGCAAGAACCACAACAATCTGATACATTAGACATTTCAGCATCTGGTTCGGCTGGTCCTTCGACATCGGGACAACAACAACAACAAACGCCACAACAACAACCACCAACAACACTGCCGTTATTGCTACAACAAGAACAACAACAACAACAAACGGAAGAATCTAAACATTTACCGTCCTTTGATCATCATTATCATAATCCTGAAGAATTTCATTTACACGCTCACCCCTATCAACATCCTTGCGTGTATCCATACGGTTATCGTGCATCATCACCAACACAAAACCAACAACAACAACAAACAAACGGTAACACCAATACCAGCATGAATAATATGTTTGGTAATACCATGTCATCGGATCGTAATCATGGCTCATCTACATCGGGTCTAGGTGGTGGCGTTGTTGCCTCTAGTTCTAGTACCCAAGTTGTCGATCGTCTTAAATTGCTATATCCCAATGTTAATGAAAATGAGACACCATTGCCTCGTTGCTGGAGTCCACATGACAAATGTCTATCAATTGGTTTATCACAGAATAATTTACGTGTCCATTTTAAAGGTGAGTAAAAATTTTATTTTAGACTTTAATATGTTTTAATTTTAAAATTAAAAAAAAAAATAATTTAAATAATTATTGTGTTCACAATAGTATGATGGTTTTGTATTTTACATTTATATTGATTTGAATTTAGATCTCCTTAGGCTCATTCGATAATTCATTTTACTTTATACGATTATAAATTAAAAGACCAGAAAATGCTATATGAAAATTAGTAAATTCAAATTCAAAATGATTTTGTAACACTCGAGCTGAACATCGAAAAAGGTGCTTAATTCAGAGAATGGTTATATCAATTGCCCAGAACAGCTGCCCTTTGAATCTAACCTAATCTATATCATTATTTAAAAGCTAACGTTTACGTTTAGTTTATTGCCTAATATCAGTTTAAAAAAGGTTTTTAGAATTACAACATTTTTCTCCGGCAGAATAGTAATCTTCGACCGTCTATACTATAGATTTAATTGGTTCGAAAAAAATCGAACCAATTAAATCTATAGTATCTGGGAATGAATGTGGGAAATGTAATATTAATTATTTAAATATCTTTCTTTGATTTTGATCGAGAAATTTAAAAATTTTTTCTAGGGTAATGCTGATGTCCTTGCTTTCGTTTATCCATCAATTCAATAATCATGAATATTCTGCTCAAGTCGTTTTAAAACTCAACTATAGATTCTTTGTATATGTTGATATTAAAGTCACATGAATATGTCAAAATAAAAATTATAAAGATATCGTTTTGAGAAATATTTCAATAATAAATAAAATTAATACGATATTATAAATTAATATAAGATACTAGATTCATGTTTACCGCAGGATTTGTTTTGTCACCCACTTTAATTTATGTGCTCATTTTCACCTGACACACTCTTTTTATGGATTACACCAGGATTTTTATAAGAACAAACAAGTATCTGCAATATATGATACTGATCTTTTTCTGCACTACAACATATTCCTTTAATATTTGTATTTATTGTTAAACTTCCTTCATACACCCTTTTAGGAGTTTTTAAAGAAAGTGACAGAAATAAATTCAACAACAACAAAATGGGAGCATTGAACTTGAATGGAAAGTGCAATGTAACTTTAAACAACGAAATTTCACGGGAGTGAATTATACACATTTTAACAATTTTATTTTTTCTTACTCTTGTAGTTATTTTATAAAAAACGTTAATAAGAAAAATTTCAATATTTTACTCGTAACCTAGAGCCAACATCAAAATAACAAATGACCCATTTCTTATATTAAGAAACTAATAACGAACATCGACTGATAAAAATAAAAACTAAAATACAGTTAGAAATATTAAACAATTCCAGTTTATAATAATTATATTAGTTATTTATTTAATTATCTATCCCTTTCGAAAGATTATTAACATATGATTTATTTTTATGTTCAACATTTTTTATTTTCCCATCATTTTCTATTTATGTTTTGTTTTTGTTATTTAAAAAGCAACAAACCACAAAAATGCATTTTAACGAAAGTTCTTTTTTTTATTGTTTACTCCTATCTATAGCTAGTTGGCTCTTTTTAACTTAGGGATTTTGTTAACAAACAGTAACAGTTTTTTTTTGTTATTGTTTTTTTTTTTTTTTCTTTCTTGAATTTATGTGTTTTGTGTTTAACAAACAACATTTCCCCTTCGTGTAAAAAAAAAACAATATTTTTGTTTTGAAATCACTTTGCTTTGTTGACGAAATTCGCGTGATTTATTTAACGTTCAAAACAGCTGTTTTAATAAAAAATCAAAACAGACTGTCAAATAACCATTATGCTCTTATATTATATTATCTCTCTCCTTTTTAAAGCTCTGTTGAGGCAAATCATCAATTCGAATGTAAACTTATTTTTGCTCTTTCTTTTTCTCTGCTATTTATGCATTTTTGCCTACTAGGTAAACAAAGTAATGATGCAGCATCAGTGCGCACTGCTCATCCCATACCACCAGCTTGTGGCATCTATTATTTCGAAGTAAAAATTATATCAAAAGGCAAAAATGGTTACATGGGTATCGGTTTGACAGCTCAACAGTTTCGTATGAATCGTTTGCCAGGTAAGAAAAGCAAAAAAAAAAAAAAAATGATGATTGATATACAATTTTTCTGCATTTATTGATTTCTTTACTTTATTTTAATTTACTTTAATATTTAGGTTGGGATAAACAATCATATGGCTATCATGGTGACGATGGTAATTCATTTTCCTCATCTGGTCATGGTCAATCGTATGGTCCGACATTTACCACTGGCGATATAATTGGTTGTTGTGTGAATTTCGTTAATAATACATGTTTTTATACAAAGAATGGCATTGATTTGGGCATAGCTTTTAGGGATTTACCGGTAAGTTTTTATAAAGAAACAATAAAATAATAATTTTAAAGAAGAAATAAAAATTGGAATCTGGAATGTTCTGTTTGAGGCAATTTTTGTTTGGTTGTCTTTAACAGTTACTCTCAAAAATCTTAAATGTTTAACAATACATACATATGTACGTTTTTCTTACATTCCATTTTAGACAAAATTGTACCCTACTGTTGGTCTACAAACACCTGGAGAAGAAGTTGATGCTAATTTTGGACAAGAACCCTTTAAATTTGATCAAATTGAAGACATGATGAAACAAATGAGAGGCGAAATTAAAGCCACTATATACGATTTTCCATTGCCCGCAGAGCAAGGAGATCCCACAACACTTTTGCAAAAGTAATTTCTCTACATAGAAAAAAAAAACACTCACCTTACGAATACAATTAAAACATATTTATAAATTATTTTTAACAGATTGGTTAATTCATATTTGGTGCATAATGGTTATAGTCAAACTGCTGAAGCGTTTGCTAGACAAAAAACTGGACAAACTCAAAGAGAAGATATAACATCTATACGTAATCGTCAAAGTATGTTTGTTTCTTTGCATTTTTAAAAGCATTACTTATTTACAACTACTTCCATTATAGAAATCTTAAAATTGGTTATGTCTGGTAAAATGGGTCAAGCTATTGAACAAACAATGCGTTTGTATCCTGGTCTCTTGGAAAATAATAAAAATCTTTGGTTTATGCTTAAATGTAGACAATTTATAGAAATGATTAATGGTTCCGACGTTGAGGTATTTTTATTTTTAATTTAAATTTCATTGAATTCTAAATTAATGTTTTATTTACTTTCTATTTTCATATTTCAACTTAAAAAAAAATGTTTTATTGCATTTCTATGTTCATATTTCGGACAAAATGTTTTATATAATCTCTTCCAATGATCATATACTTTACAATAGTACTGCCCCTCCTCTTCTTCTACTAACAAAACTACTCATTCAATAACAACACAAACATCTTCTGCTCCAAATCAAACATCGGTCATACAATCAACCAAATCGTATCAGAGCGTTAATGGAGCAAATAATAGCAGCAATGGTAGTACAACTACCGATGCCTCAACATCAACAACACAAGCAGCAGCAGCAGATATAATTACTACTACCAATACTACGGATAGTATCAGTAATGCAACAAATACAGCAACAATTACTACAACAACTATTAATAATGCACAGAACTCAAACCATATAACTGTGATAAATACAGATAATGAAATAAAAACTCAATCGTAAGTTTAAAAATTGTTTCTATCTGAAAAAAATATTTTGATTGATAAAATTTTGATGTGTTGCAGTAATTTAGTTGAGCATTGTTCAACCTCCAATGATGCTCCCACAGCTATAAGTAAAAGTAATAATGATAATGACTATTTAAATGATGTGGAAATGGAAAATAATAGTCATACAACAAATGGTATGTAACAAATAAAAAAAATTATAGTTTACATTAATTTGTGAATTAGAATTAAATAAATAAATATTCGAGCTCTAGGTCTTTATGTTTATCCATTGTAACATTTATTCAGAGCTCGAATATTTATTTAATTTTAATTATAGTTTACTTAAAATGAAATTGGTCAGAAAAATATATATATCAGATTCTGTATTATTAAATAAGTTGTCAATTTATGCATAAGTTTTCTATAGAAAATATCTACAGTAAAAGGTTATCGAAAAAGTTGTCGAAATCTGACAACATTTGCTATAGAAAATCCTTTCAGATTCTAAGCAATAGAAAATTATCAGAGACAACTAATTTTTTTACGGAGTTTTTTATTTTAATTTTTGTTTTTTTTATTGTAGGAAACATTTGTAAAAATGGCAATACAAATAATTTTAATGATTCTATAGATGCAGATGAAGAAATGGGTAAATTTTTTGTTTACACCCTTGCAATAGATAACTGACATTGATATATTTTTCTTTTTTTTTTTCTATTTAATTTTCAGATGTAGATATTTCACCTTCAGTAAAAAAATATAGTCATGGTATTGAACGTATTTTAGAATTTGGTAAAGATCTCTCACAAATGGGTCAACAGTTAGAAAAAGAAAATAAAATGACTGATGAAGAGAGGCAAATGTTGGAGGTAAGTTTTATGAAAATTTCAAATTATTATATTTTGCTATAAATTGACATTTTGTTTAATGTTTTTTTAGGATGCATTTAGTTTAATTGCCTATTCCAATCCTTGGGCAAGTCCTTTAGGTTGGCAATTATGTCCAACAAAAAGAGAGACTGTTTGTAGAGCTTTAAATTCAGCCATATTAGGTAATTTCAAGAAAATATATATTTTTATAGAGAAATATATTTTATTTTCCATTGGTATGCTTTTAGAATCAATGAATTATCCCAAATGGCCACCATTGGAATATTGTGTCGCTCATGCCAATGAATTACTCAAGGTGATGGCTCAAGCATCTTTGGGAGCTTGTGCTTTCGTTAATATTGCTGATGTGTTTCCAAAAAATTGACCTTCTCAACCCTAGCTTAAGATGTTTGAACGTTATCCCTTTTTTGGCCTCCAGGTAACAAATCAACGATCCATTTTTACCACCAGCATAAATACTACTTTAACACGAAAAACATCTTTGGCCCTTAAAACCGCGACTACAATACTTTCAACTACTTCCAATTATTCTAATTCTCCTACTACTTCTACAACTGCTTCCCCTCAAGCTTTTTAATTTTTCAGTTACAAGGAGGAGGAAGAAAAACAGCATCAAACTTCTTTTCTAGTTTGTCATTTTATATTTATGTTATTTTTTTTTTTATTATTTTTAAGAATTTTCTTTATTGTTGTTTTTTAAGCGATTATCATAAAGGAAAAAAATAACAAAAAGAAAATTTAGATTTTTTATTTATAAAAATTATTATTTTCTTATTACGAAAAAGAGAAAAAAACTAACCACTTTAAAGGCAAAAAAGATTTTTAACTATTTTCTTTAAACAATCTAAAAAAAAAACAAATCTTAAAAATTAAATAAAATATTCGAAAATTTGTTTCAAAATTGTATTTAAATTAAGAATGAGTTTTTATTGTTTGATCGATTAAAAAAAATAACAGGAAAGGAAGTAGACCTTTTTCTTTAAAGAAATTTTTGAAATTTCTTAATTTTCTCTATTTAGAATAAATTAAACAAGTCTTGTCAAATGTGTTTATTCTATTATGAGAATAAGAGAATTTACAAGTTTTTGAAGATTTTTTTTAATAATTCTCGTATTTAGCATATTTTTTTAAATTAAAGAAAATTTGTGAAAAATATTTTGTTTTGGAATCTATTTAAAGTTAAAAAAAAGTGTAGGAGTTCAATGACATATTAGCTTGGGCAAGTTTTTTATTCATATCTAAGTTTTTTTCTTAATTTCCCTAATTTCTTGGTAAAACTTTGTTTCTTTAACTTAATTACCTGAAAACTAAGAAAACTTTAAAATTTTACTTTTAGAACTTTATTTGGTATTTCAATTAATAACATTTTTAACTTAATGCATCAAAAAGGCCTTAGAAATGTTTTCAAATTTTTATATTAGATTCTCGTTATTTTTATAATTTTATTTAAAAAATATATTCTTCGTAAGTTTTATTTAAAACTAAACACATTTTTTATTATTTTTTAATTTATAATAAATAATAAAAATAAGAAAAAATTGAAAAGAAATTCAGAAAATATAGTAAAAATCTTGTAATTAATTTATTTGAAAAAAAAACAGTAACATAAAAATCAAATAAAAATTGTAATAAATATTTTAGGTTATATATTTTGAAAAGTAAAAATCCTTTGAATAAAAGAATTACATAAGAAAAGATATTAGCTTTTAAGTACGAAATCATTAGCTTATACAAAGTATATATACAAATACATTTAAAAAAAAATATGAAATAAATATACAAAAAACTACAATTTTTAATTTTATCTAAAAAAAAAAGAAAAAAACTAATATTACAGACAAAAAGAAAACTCTATTTAATCAAAGTGTGTTGTTCATTTAATCCATTGCAAAATAAAAATAAAAAAAAAAATAATTATAATTAATAAATAAACCAACAAAACAAAAAACCTACAATAATAAATTAGTATCAAGCTTTTTTTTTTTTCTTTATCTTAAGGTGCATTACAATTATATAAATTAATTAATAAAAAATATAAAATAAAAAAACCTTCAACCTTCATAATAATTAACAAATTTTTAGTGTGAATTTAAAATTGTAAAATTTACAATATTAATAAATCAACCCAACAAACATTTAAAATTTTGTTTAAATAAAAAAATAAATATATTTTTATTTTATTTCAACAGAAATCTTATTTATCTTATTACATAACTAATTAAGGCGAGAAGCAATAAAATTTATGATTTTTTTTTTTTTTATGTTAAACTTTCCTTACAATTAACGAAAATCAATGAACAATTATATAAATAAAAAAAATTACAAAATGAAAAATATTTGTAAAAAAAAAACACATTAAAATTTTATTTCTATTGATAAAATAAATATTTTTAAAGGATTATTCGCGAAAGCGAATTGACTTAAGCAAACTGATTAAAAACGAAAAAACACGTGATTAACTATTTTCACCTGATAAATGATTTCGCCTCTCTATTTTCTTTCTTATCTATTTTATTATATTAGGAATAAGATGCTATAATTATTTAAATTTTTATATAGATCCCATCCCAATTTTTATATAGATCCCATCCTAGTAATGTCTGCCCTTTCAATCTCTGTAAAAAATTTCGTTTAAAAAGATGCATTAACCATAACTCGTAAAAATTTCGCGTATAGCGAAAGACAAACTGTTGACAATGTGGTGTAGGTGAAACAACATTAAGGTAATCCCGTATTAATTTAAATTTTATCGAAAACTATATTACCTCACGTCATGTGTTCTGTATATGAAAATTAAAAAATAAAAGTTTATTTTCTTGAAAAGAATAGAGAAATAAAAACGAGAGAAGTTATAGTTGGTCAAGACCGATCATATGATACCATACACAATACACCTATGTGCACCAATATTCGGGAAGGAGCCAATTATAAACCCTATGCTTGTATTAAGTGGAAAATAAAAATACTAATATAGAATATTACGTCGATACTAAGATTCACATGTATTTATGCACTTTTTTGGTGATTGCCGAAATTGGGTCTTATATGGGAACTATGGTAAATTATGGACTGATCTTCATGAAATTTGGCTCATGGATTTATGCTTCCATAAAACCTATTTTTGTTAAATTTAATTAAAATATTTCAATTTTTGAAAAAAAAATTGTTTGAGTGTTAAAACTCAATTCCGGGAGAACATTTGTATGGGTCTAGAAAAAAATAAGTTAAAAAGAAGTATTAATTAATTTATTATTTTTTCTACTGTTCTCAGCAGGTTACTAAAAGTAATTTATTAAGAAGTGGCCAAGAGTTCACTTAAACATTTGTTTCTGATTCTATCCCATAGGAAGAAGGCAAACAATTTAGTGAAAAATTATTTTTTTTAGTAAAATATGGTTTTAGTGAATAAATGAGGTTTTTAGTAAAAATTACATTTTTTGTGAAAAACAAGATTTTAATAAAAAAAATATAGGTTTTTAGTGAAAAATTTAATTTTTAGTGAAACATAAGACTTAGATTTTTAGTGAAAAATTAGGTTTTTAGTAAATTTTTTTGGTGAATAAATGAGGTTTTTAGTGAAAATTAATTTTTTTGTGAAAAATAAGATTTTAATAAAAAAATTAGGTTTTAAGTGAAAAATTAAATTTTTAGGGAAAAATCAGACTTAGATTTTTAGTGAAAAACTTGGTTTGTTGTAAAAAATTTGATTTTAAGCCAAAAAAAAAAAAAAAAAATAGATTTTTAGTGAAAATAAAATTTTTGGTGAAAAATAAAATTTTAAGTGAAAAATATATTGTTTAGTGAATAATTAGATTTTTAGTGAAAAAA
>MINK01172602.1:0-10114 GCA_001735545.1 Phormia regina
AAAAAAAAAAAAATGTGAATATTTTTTTTTTTTTTTTTTTTTTTTAAATTGTAATTTTTTATTTTTTGTTTGTTTTTGGTACTTTTCAACACATTTTATTTTTCTTCTCAGTTTTTTGATAAATTAGAACTTAAAAATAATATTTTTTGCATTAAAATTGTCATTTTTTAGTAATATATTTACTTTTAAAGATACTTTTTGAAAATTGGAACTTCTTTTTTTTTTTTTTTTTTAATTTAAAATTTTTCATTTTTGTAAAAATAATATATTTTTTTTTTTAAACAATTTCAAAAAATAAAATTAAATTTTTTACAAAATGTACTGACTGACTGCTACGCAACGCATAAATGATATTAACCCAGTCGTTTCATTAATTTGTTATTAACATTTTTTATAACAAAATATGGAGGTGTCAAAATTAAATTATGTGCGCGTTTTGCTTACAAACGTAAATGTAACGCAGTAACCCAAACATTTTAAAGCAAAACAAGTGAACAAACCGACAACCCTGTAATTTATTTTCTTTGAAAAATAAACAAAGAGCAGGGTTGACTGGTTGCTCAAAATCGTTCATGTTACTTTTTTCATTGTACGATGTGTTGAAAAGTTGACTGATTGAGCCTTAAGGTCGCTCTACGTTCTTACGTGACAGCTGTAAGATCAGTGTTGACAGCTTTTTATTTCAATATACAAAATCTGCGTAAAAGACTTCCGGTAAAAAGCTAATCAATTGCACAAATTATTTTTCTGTTTTCTTTACTAAAAAATGGTTAAAAAAATTTAATATAACTGATGTTTATGTGTGCTTCGCGTTTTTTGAGTTATGATACATTTCTACTTCCACTTCCATTTACGTTTTTACATTTACATTTACCGTAGAGTAATGGAACCTTAAAACTGTGTTTTTTTTTCAGATATTAAAACGATTTTTAAATAAGTACTTTTACTTGATATTTGACATTTTCAATTTTTACTTTATTTGAAATTATTATTTTATTTTATTTTTTTGAAAAATATATTTAAGTATTATTTAATTCGTTGCGACTTTATTTTTATTTAATATTAAAAAAAAATATCTCTTAATTTATGTTACATTTTTTTTTTCTTTTTTTTTTTGTTTTTGTTTTCAATAAACAACCATTAAAGTCAATATGTATTGATTAATGGCCACAAGTGTTTTTGCAACAAAACTTTTAAAAATAAATAAAAAAAAAAAAATAAACCAATAATCTTGCTGTCAAACAAGATCATCGATGACAAAATGTCAAGTTAAACAAAGGCAACCCCGTTAAATAAAAACTGTTTAAATAAAAAAATAAATAAATTTAAAAAGAGAAATTACACGGTTTAATACAAAAAAGAGAAATTATTATGTTAATAAAAAATATAAAATCTTTTTCTTACTTTATAAATATTATAAACACGGATGCGGGATGACGATCATAATGGATCAGAAAATGCATTCTATCCTGTTAGAGTTTTATAAATCTTGTTCTGATTTCTACAAAAATTATTAAAAATTACAAATTTGAAACTGAATAAAAATTTAAAAATTATTAATAGCCTGTTTCTGTATGTCGAACGAAAATCTAAGCGAACGAAAGTCTAAACGAACGAATTCGAATCAATTTGGGTTTTTGTATTTTCTACGCTTTCGTTCACATGAAAAATATATATTTTAATATTTTTGTTACCCACTGTTATTTTATAATGTATCATCAATGATAATTTCAAATTTTAAACAAACATTTATAATAAATTATTCATTGATTATTTTACAAATTTTATGCAATTATAGTGACAAGCTAAATATACCACTAATAAATATCAATATTTTTACACAAAAAATCTAAATTAAAAAAAAAAAAAATACAATTTATATGATTTTCTAGTTAGAAACTTTTTAATGTTGAAAGGCATTAATAAAATAATTTTTTTCTTTTTTTTTCAAATTTTATTTTAAATTTTTAGTGCCAAAAAATATTACGCCTGAGTTGTGGGTTTTTAAATTGAAATTTATTTTTGCAAAAATAATTTTGAATTTGTACATTGTTGTTGTTGTTAATATTATTTGAATTAAATTTTTTGGTAAATTTTTTTGTGCGTTTGTTGAAAACATAAACATTTTATTTGGTGTAATTTTACTTTATTTGTTTGTATTTCTTATGGTAAAAAGAGATCTTTTGGGTGTTTTAATTAGCATTTTAACTGGGTGTTTAAGTGTTATTGTTGTTGTTGTTATTTTTTATTTTGGCTTCTAGTCAGCAGTAGTATAATTTTATAAAGAAAATTATTTTGTCGTAAAAAAAAAATATTGTCTGGTGGGATTTTTTTATAGGAAATTTTAAGAAAATTTGATTTGAAATAAAATTTATGTGGAATGTGGGGCGTATGATTATTGTTGATAAAAAAAAATCAGTTTTGAATTGATATAATTTGAAAACCATTGTTAAGAAAATTTAGAGTAATGAAAAATACATATATATTTTTTAAATCAAAATTAAGAGAAATAAAAATAATTACATTTTAATTTAATTTGAATATAAGAATTTTGTCGGAATATAAAACTTTTATCGGTCTTTAAGGATTTAATGCCAGTAAAGGAATTGAGTTTGAGTATAATTTCAAGATTTCATTCCATATTTTAACATTATCAAGTAAACATTTTTTGGAATATAAAACCTTAGAGGAAATTTCCCTCCCCAAAATGAAAATGTTTGATGGAAAATATATACTAAAACGCAAATTTTACACTAAGTATTACTAAGTATTATTAGGCCCGTAAGGCCTTACATTTGAAGCGACTTCGTTAAATAAGGTTATAGTTAGCACATAACTTGAAAATAAGTTTAGTTGGTCTGTAAGTGTATCTAATATTTAAAAAATATTTCTTTTTTTTTAAATATTATTTTTAGAAGAATCTATTCTGAGTATAAGTATTTATTCTTAGTGCAAGATATAAATCTGAGTAAGTTAAACATATTAGCCAAAGTATAAAACATTTATCTGAGTTTAAGATTTAACTCCCAGTTTAAGATATTATTCCGAATAAAATAACTAAAATAACTTAACTACAATTCTAAATCATAAATCCAGTATCATACTGAATCTACTTTTGTGTATGTTTTTGAGATTTAAAATGTTTTTTACTAACTTTCTTTAGTGAATATCCCTAATAATTATTTATCATATTAATAATATTTAAACAATTTTACTCATTCAATTAAAATTAACTGCTATCAAGAAAAATAAGAACAAGAAATTTTTAGACACAATTAAACGATTTTTTAAATTAAAATTTTTTTTTTTCGGTTGATCTTTCTGCCTTTTAAAGACTCTGTAGTTACGTCTGGTTGATCAGTGAATGTATTGTTTAAGTATGAAATGTTTGTTTTTTTAATTAATTTATTAATAATAAATATGAATTACAAAATGCATATAAATTTCTTAACAAAAGTATTAATTAAAATATTTATAAATGGCAAATGGATGAATGAAATGGTGATTTAAAAAATATTATAATATAAATAGAAGAGCTTATAATAAAATTTTTTGGGGACGGTCTTAATAAAATAATAAAATTTAAATTTTTTAATATTTTTTTTTTTTTTATATATTTTTGTTTTTTATATATTTAAGTTTTATGTGATTTTATGTTTTATATTTTTCACATTATTATATTTTATTTTTGTTCAATTTTGTATATATAGTTTATATATATATGATATTTATATATGTATTTTATTTTTCTTTATTTTTTGTTTTTAAATATTGTGAACTTGTGTCTAATAAATATTCAAAAATATATTATATTCTAAATTGTTTTTTTTTTTTAATATTTTTAGAAAATTTCCATACACTAGAAAAACAAAATTCCCACCAAATTTGTTTTTTTTTAACACATTTTGATATACTTAAGATATATAACAAGATCACACTTACTTTTTCTAGAGTATTAATATTTTCTTGTTGTTCGGAAATTTTGACAAATTTAAAAAAATGCACCCACGATTTAAAGTGAAATTACTTTTCAACACCTTTTTTTCGAAATTTTCAATTTTTATTTAATTAAGTAAATTAAAATTTATTTAATATAATTAAAACCACTTAATAGTTAATAAAATTTTTGTTAATATCGTATTGGAAAATAAGAAAATGAACCATAAACGAAAGCAGGCAAAAAATGAACCAACGTTATTAAGAGTGCACGAGACAACTAAAAAACAAAAGAGCCACAAAAAAATATAAACATTCATCTAAAGAAGATCTAATGTAGAAAAACAAACAAAAACAATAAAGAAAAGAAAAAAAAATATATTCATATGTATATATAAGTAGAAATGATATAAAAAAGAAAATATATATATATATATATCGTCATCATCATTGGTATTATTAATTATAGTGATCATCATCATTATCATTCTTATTCTTAATTATAATCATTGCAAACAATAATCATGAGGGTTGTAGTAAGTTAGAAGCAACAGCAGAAAAAAACAAAAACACCAACAAAGCTCAATTAAAATTACAAAAACACTAACAACAATAAAAGCACGCGATCAAAATAACGCCAACAACAACAACAACAATAAAATTGTACCCACAATATTTTCAGACACATTAAAGATGAATAAAAATGAAGAAAAGAAAAGAAAAACTAAACTGCAAAAGTGTTAAATTATTAATAAAGTATGTATACGAAATGATTTGTTGGTGGATATAGGAAATGTTGCATTAGATTCTTGTAGGAAAAGAGAATAATTTAGTGAGTGTATAAGACAATAGAGAGATAGTAACAAAATTTGAATATTAAATAATAAAACTTTATTCTAAATATAAGAATATATTCTGAATTTAAGACTTTATTCTGAGTAGTCTTAAAAAAAATACTTTATTATTTTAGACTAATTATAAAACTATATTAACAATAAGCATTTTTATTGTTATTTAAATACATCAGTCTTTATAAGACTTTATTTAAAGCATATAACTTTATTATGAGTACTAGACGAAAAGCGAATTGTGATACATTATTTGAAGTATAAATTATTGACATAGATATGATACTTCGTTATCGTTATTCATTTAAAAAATAATTGGATAGGTGTCTGGTAATTTTGTTAAAATCAGCCATTTTAGGGAGAAAACGGATAAAATTGTATTTTGGTACTTTTTTCATAAAAAATTTTTTGTATTTATTGAAATATTCATATGAGGATTTTAATATGGGATATCACTATAATTTAAAAATTTATTGGAATACAATTTTTGATACTTGAATGGGTGAAAACAGTACCAAAAAGAGGGGCAAATGCGGGAAATCACATTTTATTCAAAATTAATAATGAATTATCAATTATATTAAAATTAGAAATATAAGATTAAGTAAATGTAGTCCTATGTGGATAAAAATTCACAAGAGTGGAATTCGTGGTACTTAAAGTTATATGATTCTATGAGTAAGAAATCAATTAGGAACTTTTTGGTACTTATTGTTCTTCTAATGGTACTTTTTGAATTGTCTGTAATATTTAATCTAGAAACATGAGATTAAATACGTATGGTCTGATGTTGGAAAAAATTCATAAATTCAGATTTTGTGGTAATTCATAAATTCAGATTTTGTGGGACTTTGAGATACTTATTTGTTATTTGAATACTATTTTTTTGAAATTTCTATAATTATGAACTTAGAAACATGAAATTTGGGTCCTAAGTGAATGAGAATCCATAACAGGGGATTTTGTGGTACTTTTTTGTTTTTCTTATGGTATTTAACCTAGAAATATGAAATTAAATAGAGAAACATGAAATTAAAGAGCGGTACCTTTTTGTTCTGATGGTACTTTTTGAATTTACTATAATATTTAATTTAAATACATAGTCCTAAGTTAATGAAAATTCATTAGGGGACATTGTGGTAATTTTTCGTTCATATGATGGTTTATTATATTTTTAAAGAATTTCGAAGTCAGTGATTCCATGTCAAAACGGATTTTTCATAAAAAAATTAATTTTAATTTATAAAACCCGCGCAGCTCGTAAAGTATAAAACTTTATTTGTGAATAGAATAAAAAATAAAAATATTTTTTTATTTCCATTTATTCATTCACTAATTTTTAAATAAAAACATTAAGTATTTCTATTTTGTATCTTATTGAACAAAATAAATTAAAAATAAAATATTTTATTTAATCAAAATTAAAACAAATAGATTTTTCATTATAATTTTGAATAATATTCATATGAATTTAATTTAAATAAAAATACCCAGCAAAAAACGATCAAGAGCTTCCAAAAAAAGTTATACATGTTATACCCGTATTTTTAAGAAAAGTACTTTGAAGGCAAAGAACAAGTAGTATAAAAGACGAACATCCTACCAATGACAACCATGGGTTAAAAAAAAAAGAACTTCTGCAGCTCTTTTGTACCACTAAGTACTTGTACTTCCTTTCAAATGTTGTCAACACAATGTTAAATTCATGACTTTTTCAGTTCTGTTTTTTTGCTGGGTAGTTAAACAAATTTTTAGGATTTGTATTTGAAAGCAATATATTCAAATGGAAAAAATCCATAATAATAATTTTATTCAACAAAGTCTACAAAGAAATAAAAAATATTCTACCTCAAAAAAGTTTGAATAAAAAAAAAATAAAATTTTTTTTCAAATATTTAACTATAGAAAAGAAACAAATTTTAAAATATTTTAACAAATTTATGTTGAATAAAATTATTTAAAAATTATCTATGAATAGAAAACATTAAATGTTTTGAAACAGATTTTATTTAATTTTTAAAATAGAAAATGTATTTTATTTTATTTAGTTGAAGACTTTGGAATTCGATTTATATATAATAAATGTAAATGGCATAATATTTAAATAATTTTAATTTTAATTTTAGTTAAAAAAGTAAATAATAATCATATTATAAGGAGCAAAATATGATTTAAAACTTTTTTATTTCAAAATTAAAAATAAAATATAAAAATAATTTATTTTTAACAAATATTTTTAACAAATATTTTGATTGAAAATATTCACAATGAACACCTATGATTTTGAGTATAAAAATTTATTTATTTGAGTATACAAATTAATTTATATAAAATTTTATTATAAGTTAAGATTTGCATTGTCTTATTTAAGTATTTTAATCTGAATAACATAATTTTGGCATAAGACATATTATTTCCAGTATAAGAATTTATTTTTATTGTTCATTATACGGAGTATGAAAATGTCACTAAAAAGTTAAAATTTTATCAAAAATTAAATAAGAAAAATATATTTTTTTCTTATATAAAAAATTAAAACAATTAGAAAATTGGTTTCAATCATATATCATTTCACGACCAAATTTCTTAGTATACACACTTTGCTAGTGTACAGTGAGGTAGAAACGAAAAATTTGGATCTGAAGCTTCTGAAAGGATTTATACAAAATTTTAAACAAACGCTGCAGAGGATTATTAAGTTTTAACGTTGGCAGATAGAAGGACTCTTTTAACTGCTACTTCTTAAAGTACTAAACGGATTAAATTGAAATGTATAGGAAAGTTATACAGGAACTGTAAATAAAATTATCTTTTAACCAGCCTATTTTAATACCGCATGAGCTACAGGGCGTCAATTGTGAACAAAACAAGTTTTAAAAATTTGACAAAATTACTTTAATTATTCTTTCGCAAAAATGTCCACGTTTTAGATAAAACAAATTTAATATTCTATACAATAAATAATTGAAAAGATAAATTTTTTTTATTGTAATTGCTATGCGTTTATACATGTGAAAATGCAATTTTCCCATAGAATAAGTCTAGATAGAAATCATTTCATTAAAAGCTCAACTCAAAACTCTCTATTAATTTATCATAAATTAATATAAAAAAAAAATAATTTGTTTTAAATGTCCATTAGATATTTTTCTGACAACTTCGTTTCTTGGCTTATTTTCTATACTGTCTATATATTAAAAATAGTTCACTTATAGTGAGTGTCCCTGTTGCTATTTTCTAATCATTTGTTTACCTATACACAAACACATCTTGCCAACGATTTGTCACAACATTTCGAGGTGACTAACGATCTAAAAGACCCGATTATTAATAACAAAAATACACTTCAAACAAATAGTTATAAAAACATGTGAAGAGAATAAAAGGTGACCCCTACTAATGCAAATATTAAACAATTTCAACTAATTTTAAATATTTAAATAAATTAAGTTGTAATTACATGATTTCAATATTTATTAAAATGTTTTTTTTTTTTTTTTTTTAATTTAAATATCACCAACACTACCACAAAATTTATCATAGACCTCAACTAACCCTGCCAGCAAATGGGTGATATTTTTATCCACTATCAGAAAAATAACTCCATTGTTAATATGATATTTTCTGGATAGTAAACAAATTACATTAATTTTGATTTTACGAAAAATGTCAAGGGCGTTTGATAGAAGTTTAAAATAATAGCTAAATATACAAGAAATAATAATAATTTAAAGAAGGTTTCTTAAAATAGAAATAAATTGAATTTATTTTTTAAAAATAAAATGGAGCTACATTTTCCCTCTTGAATGACACTCCAAAAAAATTCCCTAAATACTGTCACCCAAAAACCATTAAAACAGCGGCACACTTCTTCCCGAACGGTGACACATCTTGGATAAGAAAATTATATCATATTCTGCTATATCTAACAACTTGAGTTTACTCTTTAGTTAAAATTCTGATAGAAAATGTTGACAGGGAAGAACAAAATAAAATTATGCATTTGTTTGATTTATCATTTAAAAGGGGAAAGCATGTTGCTGCTTTTTTATATATTTGTTGCTTCTTGTTAACCCATAGAAATTTTTTTATTTGATATAACAAAATGCCTGAAATCTATGTAGGTGTTGATTTTTTTTGTTTTTTAATTTCAATTCATTCAATTAATAAAATTATTATAAAAAATCGACACTTGTTTGTCATACTCTGGTGATACTACTTTCGTAATTTTGTGGATATGCGAATTTAAATATAAAAAATCATATTTAAATTCGCATATCCACAAAAAAGGTAAATAAAAAGAAAAATACTAAAATATATTGTTTAAAGTAAAATTCCTTTGAATTGCTGAGTTTAGTTAATTAAATTCGATTAATGTTTATTAGGTGCAAAAACAAATGTAGTTTTTTTTTTTTTTTTGCAAATGGGGACTATAAGCCAATAAAAATTTGCGTTTCTTATGAAAACATGTGTAAGCAATAATTCAGAATACATTCACCTTTTTGGTAAAAAAAATTGTTACGAGAATAAAAGAAATATACATATATTTTAGGATGATAAATAGTACAAAAAAATATTAAGAACTGTTTATGTGGAAGAGAAAAACCAAATTGAATTGTCCAAATCCTAAAACAAAAAAATAATAATAAATAAATACAAATCATATATATTTTGTTTTTGTGTTTCCAAAAATATTATTATTTTTTTTTTCTTTTGAATATTTAATATAAAGTATTTCTCACATAAACTGGTTGTATTTATGTTATATAATATTTTATAACTTATAACTTTTGATATTTTTTTATTTCGGATAATTTGTCACTTTTTTGAGCTCTTTGTAAATAATACTTTCGTAAATGTTTTCAAAAAAATACTTTTAGTTTTAAATAATATTTTTTTTTAAACCAAAGTATTAATTTTTTGAAACTGATATATAATTTAAAATGAATAACTGCCGTATTTAAAAAAATATTGTATGTTTGATAACGAGTTATTAACTTTTTCTTATGAAAATTTACATACAAAAAAGTAGTAAATCTTTATCAAACATAGTGGCATTTGGATAGTGTGGACCCAACAATTCATGTTTTGTTCTTGTTCGCACAATTGTTCGAGCAAACAATGTCAATCGAAGTGACACTGTTGGCAAACAAATAATTATGATTTGTTCGACAAATGTTCTGCTAACTCAAAACAAAATGGAAAAAGATTGTGTGTATTTCTCTGCCGACGTTTTGTAAACCATAGGAAACGATAAAAAAAAATTCAATTTCACATAGTATAATTACAAAGTACTCGCACATCTACAAAAACAACAATTCCTTGTATTT
>MINK01172602.1:10168-23773 GCA_001735545.1 Phormia regina
TCAATGAAAAAATTGTAAAACAACTGTTCTTACGAGTATACTTTCTAATTATACTATGAATTTTACAGTACCTTTGAAGTACAACTCTGCTTAGTTATAACTCAAACACTGTGTCATCGCTAAAACAATTTCCATTTTTACCACACTCATCGCTAATACTAAAATAAATAAGCTGTGTTGTCAACTTATAAATTATATTTGAATAAAAATTGTCTTTAATTTAAATATTAAAATTATTATAAAAAACAAAAACGATATTTCAGGTACAAACATAGATTTTATAAAGATTCAATTAATATTTTAAAGATTTACAGCAGTATTTCCAAAAAAATGTATGTTTATAAATGTTTATTAAATTTTTGTATGTAAATTTCTATAAGAAAAAGTTAATAAACCTTTATCAAGCATACATTTTTTTTGCTGTTAATTTTAAAAATTAAGTTTTTATAATAAACAAAAGAGTTTCCTCATATATGTCTTAAATTAAATGAAAACTCATATTTGCAATTACCCTGCTAAAAATTTGAGCCAATTGACACCTAACTTGTCACCAAAGTTCTAATTTAAAATGAGAAAAACACTCACTATTTAACAGATGATGTATAACAAAGCTTGTTAAGTAAGCAATTACAATTCGTGCGAAATAACAATCAGTGGCGAAGTAGTTAACGTTGTGAAACAACAGGCATAAAGTTCCTTTTAGTTATAATTTTAAGTACAATTTTAATTGATATTACTTTTCACTTGGTAGTAGCAAACAAAAAAAGGCTTATACAGCTAAAAATAAACGATAATAAATTATTGTAAAATGAAAGTAAAAGAAAAATAATGAAATGAGAAAACAAGTTAATAAACTACTCGAGTAACCAAAAAAAAAAGACGCGCCAATTTCATGAAAAAGCGCTGATGAAAAAGGGCGATTTTTGTGTTGTTGAAAAGCGCTGAATTGGCTACGCTCTAAATAAGCACTTTTTGCCATCACTAACACAACGATTTGTGTTGTTGTTGTTAGCTTTCGCGTACGAACGATCGAAAGAAGTCGGACAAATTTTCTACAATTTGTCAAATTAATTTTGCATAATTATTGCATTTTTCATTAAGTAATATTTAAAAAAAGTTAATTATTGCAAAACAAACGATGGCTGCTAGCTCGAGAGTTTTGCTTAAAGTACGCGGTAAGTAAACAGAGGAAAATAAAGAAAATTAAATGTTAAGTGCAGTAAATTCTAAAATAAATTATATAACAAAGTTGGAAAAAATTGCGAAGAAAAAAGAAAAGTACAAAATGCACCGGTTTCTAGTAAGGAGTGTAAAAAAATATATTAAATAATGAGGCCAAAAAATGTGTATAAATAATTAAATTTATTATAAAAAACAACAACAAGTTGACTGAAAATTAAAGAGAATATAAAAAAAATATAAAGATGGAGAAAGACCTTGATAAAGATGGTATAAAATGCAAATGAAAAGAATGTGAAAATAAAAATATAAAAAATGTGAACTTTCAGTGACCGTGATTTTTTAGAGAAATTTTGTATGTGTGTGTGTGTTTTTTTAATTAGTTTTAATTAAAATTGTTGCTTTTTTCATAATGAACTATATATGTTTCCAGATGGCTTGGTATCCGCTGTACGCCATAGCTCCCAATATCATCAAACACGTGCCAACTTAATGTTGAACGAAAACTCACGTGTCATTTGCCAAGGTTTCACCGGCAAACAAGGCACTTTCCATAGCCAACAGGCTTTGGAATATGGTACCAAATTGGTAGGTGGTATTTCACCCAAAAAAGGTGGCACCACTCATTTAGGTTTGCCTGTCTTTGCCAGTGTAAGTAGCTTTGATTGATTTTAATTTTTTTGGATTAATTTTAAGAATTGATAATTATTTCTTTCTATTTGTTATTTTAGGTGGCTGAAGCCAAAAAGGCGACAGATCCTCATGCTACCGTTATTTATGTACCTCCTCCCGGTGCTGCTGCTGCTATTATGGAAGCTTTGGATGCTGAAATTCCTTTAATAGTTTGCATCACCGAAGGTGTACCTCAACACGATATGGTGCGCGTTAAAAATGCCTTGTTGAGCCAAAACAAATCTCGTTTAGTTGGTCCCAATTGCCCCGGTATTATTGCTCCCGAAAGAGTAAGTACTTTTGTTGATTTTTTCTATAAAATGTAATATTTTAAACAAAATTGATAATTATTTTAAAAAAGAATATAAAATTTATAAATGTATGTACAAACATTATGACTTCTTAATGTTAGAGAAAAAGTACATTGAAATAATATCAACTTCTTGAAAAATTTTCGATTTTGACGTAAATAAAAAAAATGGCAATCTTTTCTTATATTATAGGGAGAAATTGATTATTTCAATTTTAGAAGATAGATATCTTTAGAAATTTTTGTACAGGTACACGTTCAATAATGTTGGCAATCAGTCCTGCTAATTTAAAAAAAAATGTATGAAAAATCTAGAAATCATTTGCAGTATTTTATAAAAGCGCAATCGAATACGTCAGCAATATGTTTTTGCTGACAATAGATAAGGTTTCTTAATTTGCTTAAAATATATAGTAAGTGAAATTAATTGCGTCATCTTATAGAAAACATTAAAGGATTTTCTTGTTTTTTATTTCTATTTCGTTTAAAAATCTGATGAAAATATTATTCCATACTCATAATTAAGAAAAAATAATAATTTTTCATTAAGTTATTAGCTTTTTTATAAAAAGTTAAATTCTATAAAAGTTAACACTTTTTAAGAACTTAACTTTGTAATAAGACTAAAATCATTCTTCTAAAATAAAAAATAAATTAATAAAAGTAAATTATTTACAAAACCAATAATAATATTTAGAGTTTTTTCATCGATTCTTTTAAAATAAATTATTGCTTTAAGTTACATACATATATGTATAAATAAATATTGCCATTGAATGATAACTAGATTTTTACATAATATAACGAACCAATTCTCTACTATTTTAATAAATTCATTATCACATCTACTTCTAACTAAAACATTTATTAAAAAGAAACCTCATAAAACAACCTTTAAAAATCTATAACAAAAATGACTCATTAAATCAGCAACTAGTCAGCTGAGTACAATATTTACCTAAAAAACACGCACACAAAATTGCTAACGTCATTGAAAAACATTTATTTGTTTGTTTACGCAGCCGAAAAACCGGCATTTTTAAATGAAAGTAGATTTGATGCTTCAGTTATTTAAATGTTTTAAAAAGAAAAAAAAGATTGAAAATTCAAATCGAGCAAAAGGCAAAGAAACCTATAAAATATTATTTTATATATTAAACAAAGTTCAGTTTTTATTTTTTTCATTTGTTTATTATCAAGCAAAATGAACTTTGATCTTGGAATATAGATTGGCGTTTATATGGCATAAATAAACAAATAGCAAAATTTTATTAAAAACAACAAATAAGTACATATGTATGTACATATGTATATGTTATAGGTATGAGATGTTGTGTTATCACTATAAGCATTATGACAAAAGCAAATGAGATTGCAGTTGTTTTGCTTTTTATTATTAAAATGTGTAGATATGTTTTTATATTAAATTAATTAATTACTAATTAAAAGATCACAACATTCTGAAATAGTTTTAAATAGTTTTTTGACATATATTTTTGCATTTATATTTAGATGAAAAATTTTTTGACATATATTTTTGCATTTATATTTAGATGAACGAAGAGAAGTGTGCGTAAATATTTTAGTAGTTAGTCTAGACAAATCATAATGATGTTTATAATAGATAATTATCTTAAAATATATATTTTTTTTTTTTTGTTTTTTTTTATTAGAATAAGGAAAACTTCGTCTCTATATGTTACTCAATGCTATATACTTTGAAATGGATCAGTTTTATAAATTAAAAAATAATTATGTTTAGATTTTGGTACTTTTATTACAATGAATACCCACATATGTATTATTTTTTGAGAATCAGCTTAATAGTTTTCCTTTTATAGTTTTTTTTTTTTCTTTTGTAATTTTGGAACGTTTTGTATATATTAATGTATAAATTTTTTTAATTTCTTACTTTCATGAAAATTACGTACTTTTTTAAATATTAATTTCTTTTCCCTATTATAACTAAAATATAACTTAAAAATTATATATATATTTTTCTAGAAATTGGTTTTTCTTTAAAAATGTTTACTTTTTTGAAAAATTTACTTTTTTTTGTATTTTGAAATGTTTAATTTGAACTTTTAAAAATTTGTGGCTTTTTAAGAGATAAAACTTTTTTATTTAAAGTTTTTTCGAAAAAATTTTATAAAATCTTAATTTGATTTTTTTAACTTTGGTGAACTTCTGCTTATATAGTTAAATAAATTAGTTACATAAAAACAGTACTTTAAAGTACTTGATACTTTTTGATAATAAAAATTTTAATTTAATTTAATTCTTTTTAAGAAAAAATCATTTTATTAGAAAAATCCAAATATATTGCAGAACATAATTAATTATTCCCCTTTGCTTTATCTTTTCACAGTGCAAGATCGGTATTATGCCCGGTCACATTCACAAGCGTGGCAAGATCGGTGTAGTCTCCAGATCTGGTACATTGACTTATGAAGCTGTCAATCAAACCACTGAAGTTGGTTTGGGTCAAACATTGTGCGTAGGTATTGGTGGTGATCCCTTCAACGGTACCGATTTCATTGATTGCCTCGAAATCTTCCTCAAAGATCCAGACACCAAGGGTATTATTTTGATTGGTGAAATTGGTGGTGTTGCTGAAGAACAAGCTGCTGAATATTTGACACAATACAATACTGTAAGTTGAAAAATCCAAACAAAAACAAAACAACTTAATAATTTGTCTTCTTTTCTTAACAACAGGGCATGAAGGCCAAACCTGTTGTTTCCTTCATTGCCGGCATTTCTGCCCCTCCCGGCAGAAGAATGGGTCACGCTGGTGCCATTATCTCAGGCGGTAAAGGTGGTGCCGGTGATAAGATCAAGGCTTTAGAGAAGGCCAATGTTATTGTCACCAGGAGTCCAGCACAAATGGGCAGGGAATTGTTTAAGGAAATGAAACGGTTAGAATTAGCCTAGGAATTAGAACTACGCCAAGCGAAAAGTTGTAAAACAAAACAAATTTAACTCATCATTAAAACTCAAAATAAAATAAAATAAATTTAACCAAACACCACACACAATCACATAGACATATATATGAAAAAAGTTTAACTTGAAGTGTTAATTGAAAGAATAAAGTATATATAAAATTGATAAAGAATAAATAAAACTTCAACAATGAGACAAAACTCAAACAATAATGCGAAAGAGATTTTCATATAAAGAGCAAAATAAAATACTTAAATAAACTGCCATCATCAAAGAGCAAGACAAAAAAGGCAAAACCAACCGATAGAATTATGAAAAGAATAAAAATAATAAAACAACATGTTACTAACCGTAATTTAGATATTGAATTTTCAGATTATAAACTACAAAAATACAAATATTAATATTATTTTGATGAATATATTTTTTAGTTCTATTTTTGCCATCTGTGTCCAATATGCTTAAATGTTGTTAAACTTTTCACTGCACTTCTTTCATTAAGAAAAAAATATTTAAATAAAATAAATATTGCACTAAATTATTGTGAATATGGACTATTATATAATTATTAGCAAATAATATCTCTTTAAACTATTAATTATTAAAAAAAAAAAATAGTTTAAAAAGTGGCAAAATTTAAGTTTATCCAAAGAAATGCATATTTTTGTGTGTATTTCCTTTAAAAATAATAGAAATAATGAAACTATTTAAAATTATTAAAGAAAAATAAAAAGGAAATTATCTTTAAAACTAATGGTGAATTTTATTTAATTTATATCCCCTACAAACATTTGGATTATATTTTCCTAGAAGATATTTACCAAAGAATACTATATTTGCGCAATGTTTTCTTTTTATTATTTAAAAAACAACCAAAACAAAACAATATTTTTATAATATAAAATTTTGTATTTTTTATTTATAAAATAAAATGTATCATCAAATTACCGCCCTTTTTTCATTACGGGGATTACCCTCTCAGCAATAAATTGATGATATCTCATTGAAATTATCTAGAAGAAATTAACGCAATACATATTTTTATTTTTTGGCACATTTTTTCATTATTTAGAAATTAAAAAAAAAGATTGGAAATTATATGTCTCTTAGCAAAAAGATTTATCAGGTATGTGATAGAAAACGAATTTGAAAAGGAGTCGATTTCAAATTGAAAAAATGTGCGATATTTTTATTTCATTGTTTTGGTTATTAATAAAAGATAGATTTTAATCACTTTATATTATATTTTATTACAAAACTTTTTATATTTCTCCAAAATTAGTTTGTTATTATTTTTTTTAATCGATCGAAATTCACAACTTTTCAAATCGATTCTATTTTCATCACATACCTGTGTATCTTTTTTTGGGCGTTCAAATTTTACATGCATGATGTGTAACGATGTGTAATGATTTATAAGATGATAAAACATTGTTTATCATATTATTTATAGAATTCTTTAGCAATAATATTATTGTGGTAGATTATATGGCGTTATCGTCCTCGCAATGTCGCCCAATTCTCTTTCGGGCGTTTTAATTTCTTATTGTTTAGATGTATTTAATTTTTATAATTTTTTTCTTTTAAGCAATACGAATTCGCCTCCTAAAGCCAAAAAAAAAAAAAAAACTTATAATGCAAAGAAATAATCCCGAATATGTAATTACCTAAAAGTAATAAAATTATATGTATAGAAACCAAATAACAAAAAATACTGAATAAATTTATAAATTATGCGACTACAAAACTTCGTTAAGATTATTTCTTATCAAATAGGATTGGCGGTCAAATGAGTGAACTACAGCACACGCTAAAATAAATTTGGAAATTTCCAAACCGCATGTAGAATGACAATTGATTCGATATGAATCAATGAATAGGGATAGAAGTTTTATTCAACGTTCAGTTATAAATCCAAGAAATAGTTAAATTATTAAACATTTTTTCTAAATGTAAATATAGTAAATATAAAGTATTTTACACAAAAGTGTTGTAAATAAGAATAATTTCATAAAAATAAGAGTGTTAGTCGTTTCGTCTAACAACAATTCTATTTTGAGTGATATTTTATTATACGTTGTATATTTTTTGAGAATTTTGGTAAATAAGTTGGTCAAAACGACTAACGAAGCTCTAGTGAGACTTTTAAAACTTTTAGTGATAAAGTAATGTACGGCTATATGATGAAAATCATGCGATTTTTATTTCACATGCGTTTTGATTAAATTTTAAATTTCATATTTTTACTTAAAATTGTTAGAAAATATTACTGGTTTTTAATCTAAATGAAAATAAAATATGTTTTATTTTTATTTATACGCCATATTTATTGTTTTTTGAAGCCATGTTTAAGCAAAATAGACAACTACACTTTGGTATAAGCATGCGATTTAAAATCGCCTATTTTCTTGTGATTGTGAAAAATAATTTCGATATTTTCGACCCGCCCTAATGCACACTTATAAAAAAAAACTCATGTTGCCTGTTCCAAATTTTTTACACAACTAATACAAAGGGTACTTATGTAATACAATCTCAACGAAAGTACAAATATTAAAGTATTTTGAAATCAACGGAAAGTATTTATAAATTTTTGTTGTTATTTTATTAAAAATAATTCATCAACTAAAAATTAATTGTTTTATTTTTCATTTTTTGAAATATTCTTAATAAAAGTTAATGTTAGACGTTTCGATTAACGAAGCCCTCATAGGGGTAAAAATATCGAAGCCCTCCTACGATTAACCAACGAAGCGCTCTTCGGATTAACTAATATATTATAACGTATAGATTTTAAATAATAGTATTTTTTGATTGGGACATCGTATAAGATGATTAAAATCAAGGTACTACATCTTTATTTTGACGTACGGTTCATTGAAATTATTTATGTTGAATTTTAAGAGTTTATAAGTGTAAACATATGACTTCATTGTACCGGAACATTAGGGAACAAATTCATTGAACCAACAATATTTTTCATTTAAGTATATTTTTGTTTCAGTGCAGAAAACATTGTAAAATTATTATTTCTAGAGCTGAGGCAATCGAACACATTTCAGATTCTTAATTTTTTAATAACATCCTGTGAACTATTGGTGTCAAAGTATAAATTAAATAGTAATAACCAAGGTTGGAAACCGAAACGAATAACGGTATCGGTAACGGTATCGGTATTAAATTTATTTTCTATTTCGGTAACGTAGGTATCGATAACGGTATTTGAAATTATATCGGTAACGGTATACTGGTACCGAAACTAAAATACCGGTAAATACCGTTATTATTGAAAAAAACTTGAAAAAATCGTAATAAGTTAATTTTTTGGAATAATTTTTACTTACATTTCGTAAAAAATTTTAAATTACGTATTTACATATTTTATTTAATAAATATGCATCTAAAATTTTTAAAAATATGAATATTTAACGTTAGAGAACCTCATATAATTTTGACAAATACTTCTTTTATGGCAACAAAGCATTTTGGAATATTAAACTCGACTTTTTAAAGAAAATTTAGTTAAAAGAGTGCACAAGTTTTCTAATACAGACAAAAATCGTTTAATAAATGTTGCTACAACAAAAAAGTATTTATTAGGTCTCTAAGTTCCAATAATCAAAACGACGTACCATTAATAGTAAGAAATTCGAATGTATTTTTAACAAAATTATAATTTCGGTATCGGTATCAGTTACGGTCACTAACTTTAAACGGTATTTAATCGGTATCGGTATTTCTAAGGGTATCGGTTTCCAACCTTTGTAATAACTTAGAAAAGAAACTTTTAAGAAATGGATTAATAGCGAAAAATGAAGAAAGGTAATAATAATAATAGGTTTATTGAACCGTTTACTCACTCACTATTTCTGTATGTGACTATATCGAAGAATATTCATTGATTCAAGAACCGACTAAGTAATACATCAGCAAATTTTTAAGATGACAATGTCCAAAGAAAAATCACTGATCTTTACGACAAACTAGAATGTATTGTATTGAATATTTTCATGCATTCTATGCATTCATTTTTGGTTTTAATATGATGACATATTAGTTTTCCCTTGAATTATCTATACTTTTTTTTCAAAATATGTAAACCCTATTAAAATATATCTCGCTCTTTTAACCATCTCATATTTTCAATATCTACTCTCTATTTACCAGGTCTAAACTTAAATGTCTTTTCTAAGCTTAGTTAACATTATTGAGTTTAACTCAGAGTTTAGTCATAAAATGAACGTGTAACCGTTGAGTTGTTTAAAAGAAACTAATTTTTAAAATATTGCTAAAAGGAAATACGCGTTTTTCTAGTTTTGTGACGTTTTTTTTTATATTTTGTTTATTTATAAAGTGAGTTTTTTAGAGAGGATTTAATGAAAAAAAAAACAGAAAAAAACAAAGAAAAAATCACAATATTTCAATAGAATTTTAACGAATATTTTAAATAAGAGTTTGATTTAAAACAAAAGAAGAAAACGAAATTGAATTAAAAATATTTTAAAATTAAAAGAAATATGAAAAAAAAAACACCCCCGCATTTTTTTTATGTTAAATAAGAATAAATTATGATGAATTCATGGAGTGCGTGGAATAATATATGTATATTTGTTGTTGTTGTTGTTCGTTTTATCTTTTAAAATTCATTTTTAATGCATTTTTACCAAAAAGACTAAAATGGTAAAAAAATTGTACACTAATGATCTTGTCGTTAGTAATGATGATTATAATGATCATTTGTTGTATTTGTTGCTGTTATGTGTGTGTTGTTACAACTGTATGATTTGTAGTTGTTGTTGTTATTGTTGTTGCTGTTCGGGAAGTTAAAGTACTTAAAATGCAGTGAAGCATTTGGCAAAATGTATGTAAAAACGTTTATCTGTTTGAATATACAAAAAATGTTTGAACACCCAGTCTATTGCCATTATAATAAACTTAAACAAATATTAACTTATAATAAAGTCGATGGTTTAGTACGATCATATTTTACCCTACACTATAAAACCTCATTTTAATATGTATCTTAATCAGAGAGATTAAATATATGATATGAGATTATACTAAGAAAATATTTTTATTTCTATCGAAAAATAATCCTTAATGTTTAAAAAATAATAAAAATCCATCATAATATCACGATATCAATTATATATAAAAAATATAAAAATAATTTCTTTACAATGTGCATCTTAAATTGTGTGAAATCTGCAAAAATATCTATAAGCGGATATATATATATGTATATAATTGTTTGGAATATACTATTTTTCCTTCCACATGTCTGTATACATAAAATAAAAAAGAAAAAATACAAAATTGTTTCTTAAATAAAAATAAAAGGTGAATAAAAAAAACAATAATTTTAAAATTTTTTCAATCTGATATTTATTTTTAAAGATATTCATCGTTAAAGATATTTATTATTTTTATCATGATGAATATATTAAAAAATAAAAATTACTCAATATATAATAAAAAAGAAAAAAAAAAACGAAATATATGAAAATCTTTTAACAGAAATGTAATTTTCATCAAAACAATGTTTTATTAATATTTCAACGTTTTAAAATAAGGAAAAACGGATATTATATCTCATAAAAACCCTCCTGATCTTCTATTTTCTAACCTAATCTAATTCTAGACACAAAATAAACTCTTAAAGGGTTAAATATGCTCTAAAAATAATAACTTTAAATATGCTTTAAATATGCACTAAAAACCGACAAATACAAAAATAATATTAACGTTTGGAAAAAACTTTAAAGAAAAATATAAAATTTAAAATAATTTCATTAACAAAAACAATCTGGGAATCAAATGCAAAGAAATCTATTGTTAACAGATTTTTAATGGTAAAACCAAATTTTATAGAAATATATGTCCCAAAAAAATTATTATGCTTGTAAATATTATTAGTAATAATATTCGTATAATATATTCATGTATTATGATTGTTATAGTTTATTTAGGATTTTTTTTTTTTTCATTTTTTATTTTGCATTAAAATAAACATAATTTTTGGTATTAAATGGCGTTCAGAAAGATATTTGACTCATGATATAAGAAAAGGTACACATTAGTCCGTAAAAACTATCGTTTTATATTCGCAAACGATTATCTCTGGTGATAATTTTTATCACCTAGATAATATCGTTTCGATATCGTTATAATGTCGTTTCGTCTATTGGGCAAAATGATTTATTTATTCCGAAACTTATAATTATTTAATCGATGGTTTCATTCATTTCCCTGCTGATTACTAAAAAACGATTTTTTTTTTATTTTATTCCAAATAAATTTCATTTGGTTTTTAGGGTACCAAATTTCTGCATATTTAAGTACAAATTAAAAAATATAAAATAAGAAGCATCAATTTTCAAAATATAAAAATTAAAAAAGAACAATTTTTTTAAATTGTACAAAAAATACATTTAGAAAATGTTTAAAAAATAAGTATTTATTTTAATTAAGTACTAATTTTCAATTTTTTTTTTTAAGAAATACACATTTTAGAAATACATAAAACATCTTTCAAAAATGACTATTTTTGAAATACCATTAATATGAAATAAATTTCAAAATTCACAATATTCAAAATATAATGAATGATAAATTAAATTTCAAAAAACATTTTACAATTTTATGTGACTATTTAAACGAAGTCCAAATTTAATTTTAGTCAAGTGTTGGGTGTTGTTTAGTATACTACTTGGTACTATTTTTTTATTTTATCATAATTGGTTCTATTGGAAAAAATGTTAGTTACACTCCTTTCACGAATAAATCTAAACGTCGAAAACACAAAATAATTGACACAAAAATTTAAAATCTTCAATTTCAATAATGCAATTGGTTATTGGTACCAAAAAGTGCTTCAGGCACTAATGTCATCATCAGCACTATTACCAACTCTCTAACTTAATACAACAACTCATATATAATACAACAACAAAAAATGAAGGAGAGACCCTGTATAACCAGTTGAATGTGAATTACGTGAGCCAAAAACGTATCGCAAACACAAAAAAAAAAAACAAAAAACATCAGTTGTTGTGTAGTTTTTTTAACCAATATGGATGGAATGGAATGGCATAGACAAATACAAAATAAATAAAAAAAATAATAATAATAAAAATAAATTTAAAATTACGTTTGTACATTGAGTGAGTGAATGAAGTGTGTAATACATTTTTATTAACAACTTCCTAAAAAAAAAACAAAAAACAAAAAAAAAAACATAGGACGCGATCACAAACGCAATGGGAAATTGTTTAAATTATTAACAAAAAAAATATATATATATTTAAAATAATTAAAACAAGGTGGTCTTAACAAAAGATTTTAACTATGAAAAACAATAGTAAACATTAAACAGAAAGTGAAAACTATAATTAACTAAAGTGAACCTTGTTTTTATAAGAAACCCCTAACCCCTCAAGCTTGAGAACCAGCGGAATGCAATGTCCATTTATTTGGTCATTGACTATATAATTTATAAATTATAGCTATAAAAGAAAAATACTTATAAAGTTTATTATATTAAACGTATAATTTATTAAAAAATATTAACTAGAAGCATTTTTTTTATTTTTATTTTAAAGCTAATTTTATAAATTATGTCATTTTCATTATTATCATTAATTATTATAAATTAATAGAAAAATGTTTGTTTAATTTTATTAATTATTTTCAAAATCAGTGAAAAACAATGCTAAATTCGGCAAAATTGAATTACATATACTTATAACCAGGGAAACCAAAATATGCAATTGCATGTTTTTTCCAGGACGTTGAATGAAGCCATGACAAATAAATCATTTTGGCATAGATTTTTTAGTGCATATTTTGTTATTTTTAGGGCATATTTAACGCTTTTAGAACATGTTTTGACATTTTAAGAATAATTTGTTATCTCAAGAAGGGGTTTTCAAATTTAATTTTATAAAAAAAAAAGAAAAACTTAATACATTTTTAAATTAATTAACTTTAATAGATACCATTTTATCATTAAAAAGTATGTCTTTTAATCTTGGTGTTAGATTATGATTTAAGTTTATGTTGTAAAAACAATATTTTTTTTAATGAAAATCGCAAAAATATCTTTAGTGCTGAAAACAAATTTTTCAAGAGAAATATTTTTCTGATTATTTACATGAAAAATGTCAGTTACGATAAAATTGCTTTCGCTATAAAGGCTCAACTACATAGAATACTTTCGCTTCAACTGCAACTGACAGCAACGAATAAATTATATTAACCCAGTCTCTGCATTATTTTGTTATTAAAATTTTACATAAAAAAATATAAAGGTTTTCAAAAACGAAATCGTTTTTGAAAAATTTGATGAATTTCCTGTGAAAAATAACAATTATTTTTGCCAAATTATAATCAAAATTATTTAATTAAAATATATAAGGAAACGTGATTTAAAAATTATAATTTTTATCAATAACACAACTTAAATATTCAATTAATCACACATTTTTTTCAATTTTAAA
>MINK01172603.1:2588-25892 GCA_001735545.1 Phormia regina
GTTATAAAAAAAATAATAATATCCAACACATTATTTAAAAAAATACAAAATAATGAAAAAAAATACAAAAATTGGGACAAAAGTATTTGTACATATAATCTACACCTACTTATAATACTTATATTGGAGAGAAAGAGAGAGTTAGTGAAAGAAATTATTAAATATTTTATTGGTGGCGATCCTAACTTTTGCTGTGGGACACACAATGCTTAAAGGGACTGTATAATAGGCACTCCTACTGGCATCGATACGGTACCTAACATTTCTTTCTTTTGATTACATCTATATGGAGATATTATCTTCAAGTGCCATGTCCTTCCATAAGTCTGAAATTTATAAGTGTACGCACATTGCGCGGACTGCACATTGTACGAACTTATTAACAGGTTTCAAAATATCCCAACAGATTGCTCGATGGGTATAACAAAGTCAGGTGATTCGGGGAGAAAATTGTCTGTGCTGAGTAAATGCAATCAAAACTCCACATTGAGTAATCACAATATAAATTTATTACTATACCATGGTATTAAATTTATTATGTAAGATATACGAAATGCAATGGGGTGTACAAAATAGTTTTATTTTCCCTAACTGTAAGCAGTATAGGAGAATATATCCCATGAGACATATAAAAAGAAAAAATGGGTGTTCATGTATGAATGAAATTATTTAGGCATAGAATTTTAGGTAAGAGATATGATGTCCAATTCTGACGTTGTTTCACCCCATTGAAAAAAAAAATCTTTAAAAATATTAAGAATTTACGTACTGTCAATTTAGATCTTAATATCATAAATTTTTCGTACATTGCGCAGTAAGAGGAGTGTTTTTATAGAGAATCTCAGGTTACCTATCAGTTAAACTCTTCGAAAACTAATTAAAATATTCTGATATAAGAGGCGACTAGGACTATTATTGGTAAGTGTAGAAAAANNAAATTATTGAAGATATACGAAATGCATGGGGTGTACAAATAGTTTTTTCCCTAACTGTACATATAAATCCATTGATTAAAAAAGAGCAAAAGGTTTCCGTAGAAAAAATTTGCATGGATTGAAGTAGATGTCAATTTCTGACGAATTTTTAACTCTTTAAAATTTAGATTTGACTGTATTTTATTTTAATATATAAATTTTTGTAATGCAGAAGTGATAGATTTATTAAAAAGAAATATCAAGGTATATAATTCAGTAATACTATATCTTCGAAACTAATAAAATATTCTGATATAACGACTGGACTATTTTGTAGTGTAGAAAAAACTCTTAATTAAACCAGAGTAATAATCGAATAACAGATTAGACAAATTCCAACATCGTGTTTTTATATTTATGATAAAAAAGTAATTCAGAAAAAGTGCATCAAATATTGAGCATAAATAAACATTATCAGCCGTATTTATAACTAAAATTTAGCATGGATTTAACATATGAGTTATTTAAAATGCATTTCTTATCCACTCGCTAAACGCATGCTAACGAACGACCACAGATATGCAAACTCTTAACCAATTAGACTTGAAATATTTTACAATTTGAGGGAAAAAACTTAAATATAAATGTCAACAAATACATCAGAGTTGATTTTTTGTAAATTGTTTGCAATGCATCATACTTTACAGAGTTGATTTTCAAACGATTTGTTGACAGATAAAAATGAATTATAAATAAACTCTTGGCTAACTCTCGGCTAAGCTTAATCGGTCTGCTAGTTAGCAGATCGTTGTGTATGGTGTATATACAGTGGCTAATTTTTCGTTATAGATACGGCCGTATGTCGATTATTACTAAGTTATCTTCTGACATAATATAAGATGTAAGGCACTTTTTGTAAAGAAATAACAATTCTATATGGTTGCGATTTTATTCCGCATACGTCAAAATATTTCTACTATTAGGGTATTTCTACTATTAGGGTATTTCTGGGAGGGACAGCTGAAGTAATGGGCCGATCACAACAAAATTCAATAGGCTTCGTCCTTCTGCAAAAAAGTCATATGTACTAAATTTCATCAAATTATTTTTCAAATTGTACATTGGGCACAAGCTTTACATGGACAGCTAGCCAATCAGACGGACGTACATGGTTAAATCGACTGAGAAAGTAATTATGAGTCGAACGGAATACTTTAAAGTAGGAGTCGGAAGAATTTTTTCTGTGTTACATAATTTGCACAAAAACATAATACCCGGACTATATATACGGGTGTAGGGTATAAGGAACTACCACCATTATAAATTTTAAAACGATAAAATTAATAATAATAAATTCCACAACAATAAAATATAACAAAACTTAACGTCATGTTTTGTTTCTATAAATATATAACAAATAAATAATATCACAAAATCTTTCCCGTATATATTTCCTTATCCGAATTTAAACCAACTGCTTTACGTTTGTTGTAAAATCTAATACATATGCCTAAAAGAACTGATAACACAGAGTTACAAAATGTAACAAAAATTTCTGCGGCACGTGGATTCTCAGACAATTCGGATACACGTTATTCATAAGTTCTAAACCTAGTTTTCACGATAAATCGCGATTTGTAACATTTGGAAGTTTGCAATATTGAAGCGTATATCAACAACTTGTCAGATTTTGCTCAAAAATATATCCAATAAATCTTATTAAAATTATTCTTACATTTTTAATAGAATCAACAGTTATAGAGATATTAAGCCCCTTTTGTGAAAAAAAAATTTAAATTTCATGCAAAATTGTAAAAAAAAAGTTTTTTTCACAAAATTGTAAAAATTCAAAAAATTTTTCTATGACACTTTTTAATGAGAATTTTCACTAATTTGAAAATAAATTCAAAATTTATACGTCGATTTTAATGAAATACATTTTGTTTTATTTACAACAAATAGAGAGAACCTCTTATTTCATAAAACTCATCTTGTAGTCACTTACAGGTGGTCAAAATTGACTATCTCGAAAATGTAAAGTTAAAAAATTTAACATCTATAAATCAAGTTTGAAATTAAAGAATTTATATTTCTGTAAAGCGTTTTCTATAACAATTGACTCAAATTTATTTTGTTTTTCGAGAATAAGAATGTGGATAAATATTATGTCTTCATTTTTTCCGGGTTCACATTTGGACTAAAGTAAATATATTTTAACAAATTTTAGCGGTATCGCAAAATTTTATGCACGTTTTGATAAAACTTTTCTGGCAATTTTTTCCAGTTTCAAGTTCCGGAAATTAAGCAACAACTTTCCCGAAAATTGAAACGTAAATTTATTTTTAATTGTAAGAGACGATTTAGGTTAGTAACATGATTTATAGAAGATCCGATTTTTTGTAATTTACATTCTCGAGGTGCTGTAACTTATCTCGAGTTATCAAATTTCACTTCGATCTGAATAGGACTTTAGAAGATTACCAAAAGTTAGGAAGAGTGTGTGCACCAAAATTAGGAAGACTTTAAATTTTATTGTATACTTACTGCGACTTCTACACTTGAAGGAGGAAGTAATCTGGAAGACACTTTTGTGCATTTGCAATTGTCGAAGCACCATTGAGCATACTGACGTAACTTGCCATCTAATGATTCCAAATTTTTTTTAAGAAATGATACAAAATATCTATAAGAAAGGAGAAAGATAAAATATAATAAGAAAATATTGTTTTTGTCTGACAAATAACTAGAGTATGATATTTTATTCTTTATGAATAAAAATATGCCTAAATGTGTCCCACATTTTTAACTTCCAGGAATGGGATTTTTATTTAGCCATTCCCTGATATTCGGGTAAAATACAATATTGTTCAAAAAGTATCAAAACTATACACAAAAAACTATTTAACTATAATTATATGTATTATATTAAAACAATTTCCAATTCGGTGTACATGGTCTTATAAACGACTTGTGTAATTTTTGGATTACTTTTGTGTGAAAAAAATCTTGATTTGGATTAAGTTAAAATTACAACGTTTTTGTTTTTTTTATTCCTTTTTAAGGAACACAACATGCGGTAATTTGTTTTATAAGGTTTTGCTCAAATTTAATATAAAGGGTTTATTTAGTTAATCCTTTTAATTAAATGTCTTAATATAAACCTCCGCTAATTTTTCCCTAAATTTGTGAAAATTAACAACGTTTTTATTTCGATGACGGTAACGAAACCAATATAAATAATGAATAAAAATTAAATTGAAAAAGATTCTTTTTCAATTGTAACTCATACATATGTATATATCATATTTGATCTAGATTAAGACATTTTATATACCTTTTTTAAACAAAAATCAATTTATTAAAAATTTACTTATAAATTTAGAAAAATTCATGAAGTAATGTGTGATGAACGTAATTTTCGAAACCGTATATATATATNTATATATATATATATATATATATATATATATATATATATATATATATATATATATATATATATATATATATATATCAATGGTCAAAATTTATAATATAAAGATTAAAGCTTAATATCTTAAAGAACGGTACTTTAAAATCCTATATATAATCCTACATATATTTCTGACAAATTTCAAGTTCGAACCGAAAATTTTTTGTATGTAAAATTTAAAATATTTACAAAAATTATTGTTTTTATAAACACTTAAAAAAAATTAATTAAAATTTTATATACAAAATTTGATTTCAGTTCATGAACAGTTATATTAATAATTTATAATTTTTTAGCATTTTAAAAATATGGTTTTTGGAGATATAAGGTTTATTTCTTGTAAGTTTTATTTTTACCTTTGAGCTTGCAATATAAAGTAAATCACTATATATAATTTTTAAGGTGATTGTTTTTAAAACTATACTAAAATTAACCTTTTTATTTTCCATAGTTTAGGAGTTATTAATTAATTGGGATTTATTTTTGTCCATAACTCCTAAACTGAATATGGCTCCAACTTAAAATTTTATATCCATATGGAGAAAATGTATGTCAACCATATTTTAAAATACCGGTTTTTGAGATATAATAGTTTTAGTTTTTTTATCTCCAACTTTGACCTTTGAACTTTTGATGTAAAAAACTATNNTCTCCAACTTTGTCCTTTGAACTTTTGATATATATATATATATATATATATATATATATATATATATATATATATATATCGTTATGAAGGTAATATCTTTGTCAATAATATGCAACAACTAAAGATCTATCATGTATATTTATGAAGTTATTGGTAGTTAAATAGATATTCATTTGTAAAGTTCTTAATATTTGTTCGTTTTTTTAAACCATTATATTTCCATACCGTGAAGAAACATGGGTCTGAAACTTGCAATGATCAATGTATGAAGCGAATTTCATCGAAAGCGGAGATGTTAAATCCGATTGCTGTCTGTTTTGACATAGAATCACTCTTCTAGGTTGAAAAATGTGAGAAGGCTAAGACCCTATCAGACCAGCCTTGGTGTGTTTATGTATTTATTACTCACAGTATTAAAATAATTCATATTTTTAAGCAAGAATAGAAAAGTATTTTTACAAGATGTGTCAAATAATGTGTATAAATAAAGAATATACAAACCTGAATAATAATTTGCTTGGTTGAAAAGCTACAATTATTAAGCACAATAATAACCATAAACGATCTGTCCACTCCAAATTCGGGTTTTTTGTTGTTTGTCGTATGCATTGTATAAAAATTTCATCTCGAAGTTCTTCTCGTTCTATTCCTAGTCCTATAATATACTGTATTGCTTGGAGTTCTCGTTCAGCATTAAGTTCACCCCTCATGTATTTGCATAATTCCTAAAAAGATGAAAAGAAATTTCTGTCTCAATGAAATGTATTTAAGGTATGCAGTGATCAGATCAGCCAGTATTATCAATTTAGCGTTCTTAAATTAAAAAAAAAAAAAACGAAAAAAGTCTATATGGGGAATTTTAATATACTTTTAACATATAATAATTAAAACATATAAATTAGCTCATAAATTAGTTCAGTTATTATGAGTCAAATTTAAAGATAATTAAAATGTATAATTAACAGAGATGGGGGTAGTGCACTAAGTTTGTAGTTTTCACTAATACGGCTTTTTAATGGTGAGATAAAAAATATCCTCACTAAGCTATGGCTGTAGCAAAAAAAAAACAAAAAAAAGATATGCTATGAACAGAAAATGAGAGAATAAAAGAGAGGAAGACTAAAATACTCACGAAAAAATTTTACATGGGAATACAAAAACAATTTGACAATAAGGCGAGGTGTATCAATGAAAAAATTGTAAAACAGCTGTTCTTACGAGTATACTTTCTAATTATACTATGGATCATCATGAAGTTATTACGTTGGTTAGACACCAACACATACAGTATGTCAAAAAAATGTTTTTACATTAAAAGAAAACAAGATTTTTTCAAAGTTCGGCTTCAAAAAAGTACATAATTTTTAGCAAATGTAATATTTTTTAACAATATTTTGTTAATTAATATATTAATTATTATATAATGCAAAAAAACTAATATTTAAAGTTTTTTACTGTTAAAAATAGAGCAAAAATCTAAAAAAAAAAAAAAACACAAAAATGGTCGTGTCAAGAATTTCTTTTCCCATTTATAAAACTGCTGAAGAAAATTGCAAAAAATCTGGAATTGAAATCCAATATAGTAACAGCTGGTATATATATAACTACTTGTGGAACCTTTTTCATCAAAAAAATTTATTAATGAATATTATAGTCAATTGGAATGTGGTATATTCCACCGTTAGTGCGTTTTTTAGTTCATTATGGTCCTATAATATCTCCTAGCCACTAGTTTTTTACATTATGCGAATAAAAAATTAAGCGGGATTAAAGTATGGAATCTGTACTAATATAATCAACACTTTTTGCAAATAAATGTCGATATATTATCTTTATTCATAATTGCTTTTAGTTTTCATTTGATAATAACATCAATTTTGACTTTTTGTCTCTCATAAACACATATTTATTATTATATTTTTATTAAACGAGCTTTCAGAGCATATAATTGTTTTTGTACATCAATCATATTTCATAATAATATTCAGAATGAAATGCAATAGTATTGGCCTGTATTTAATAGTAATACAAAATTATAAATATATCTACATATGTATGTATATTGTATTGTATATTGTTTTTACCATAGATTATTGAAAAATTACTCAAAAAGGCACACTTACTACAAATTTTTTAGTTTTTAATGAAATTTGTTACTAACACATTCTTAGACTCATGTTTTTTTTTTTGACAATCGACTTAGGTTTTTGACAACTGAACTTCATATCTATGTTATAATCTATGGATTTTACTTCTAAACAGTTTTAAAAAGTTTTTGACGGATTTCAGTGTGCTCGGACTGGGTTGAATTATACTTCAACATAATATTAACATTCTCACACAACCATTAATTCGCCTCTTTACTTTATAACCTTGCCAATATACATACATATGTATGTAAATCATAGGGAGTGTTGATAATTTTGTAACATTTGACCTCCATATGAGTATTTATCTTCCACGTAGATTTTAACCTGTATTTGCATTCGATCAGTGTTTTTTATTGTTTTTTGAAAAATATACTGGAAGTACCCTTTGTAGGGACCATTATCAGGAGCCGTGGTGTATATTTCCTTAACCTTAAGCTTTTCGTCCCACTATGCTGAATATACCAGTTAGACAGATGTAAACTCCCAAATTTCATATTTTTGGGATATATATTATATTGAGTATTTGTCCTAATAAGGAACACATTTATAAAATATCTTCAGCACTTTTCCAGTATTGGGGGTTATAGTAAACTCCAAATGGGTTAATCTGTTGTAGTTTTTCTCTTGGTCTATTTAATATATAATTTATGAAGTAATCATAATATATTTTATGGATTTGCACATACACATGTATGTATGTATGTATGTATGTATATATGTATGTATATTTTTGTTCTACGTAATTATAATCATCTCACTGAAACCTTAGTAACAAAAAATACATTTCAAAATTCCAAGAATTGCATTGAATAGCAACAAAAAGTCATATGTAAAAACCATTTCTTGACAGGTTGTTTTTAGGGTATGTGTGGTTTTTGTTATTGTACGTTTGTAATTATAATCATTATAAATTATTTTTGGTAAAACCCACATAAAATAAAATGTAACAATAAAAATTTGCAATATAATAAAACATTCGCCAATATTGTAAAATAAAGTTAAAATAATAATTTTTTTCATTGTAAAAACATTTTCTTGGCAGACTGTACATAAATGGCAGTGGAAAAGGTGATGTATTAATTTACAATACCAATTTTGAAATTTTGCTTCAAGACGTTGTTTTCTTCTGAGCTGCAGGGAAACTTTATTTCTATTAACAAAGTCGTCGAATGCGGGTTGTACGCAGAATTTAATTCAAAGAACGCCGTTATAAAAAGAGCTTGTAGAAGTTGTACATTCTGATGTTTGCGGTCCTTTTAAAGTGAAGTTGAAGTCTTTGTAACATTTATTGACGACAACTCGAGGAGAATTTTTGTTTACTTTATAAAAAGTAAGGCTTGAGAAATTTTAAGCGTATTAGACACATGTTGAAAAGCAAACAGGTTGTAAAATAAAAACATTGCGAACAGACAACGGAGGTGAATACGTAAACTCACAGTTCAATACATTTTTTTCTACAGAAGGTATTAATAGACAGCTGACTGTTCCCTATACCCGGCAACAAAACGGTGTGGCGAAGAGAGCCAATCGTATGCTCATTGAAATGCCAAGTAAAAGATTATGTAAAAGATTATTTATGGGCAGAGGCCGTAAATACTGCGGCATACATAATAAATAGATGTCCAACAAAACAATTGGAAAATAAAACATCATGTGAAGTGTGGTTCGGTAGAAACGTTTGGTGCGTATGCACTAAAGAGCTGCATGAATGCTGAAAATGAATGTTGAATACATTCATCGAAAAAGAAGTTAGTTCGTGTTGAGTGCTTTTTCATTATGAAATGAATGAATGACATTATTCACCAAAACCGACCACTAAAACTCAAAACATATCAGTAATGAATACAAAACCATATATGTATGTACATAGTACAAAGCCGTTGTGAGTTGTGTGGATATGTTGTATAAGATTCCATTGTACAATGAAATAGATACTTCATGAAATGGATGGCCTGGCTCTGTTTTTTCTTTTCTTTTGTTATTTTTCTTCATGCAAGCAGTTTTTTATTGTTGTTAGGATAACGTTATTGAGTTTTTCACTTTAAATATGATATTATTTAGCCCTTTATTTTATATTTGAAATTAAAATAATTGTTATTAGAAATTAAAATCCAAATTAAATTTATATATTTTTTGCAAATGTTCATTTATTGAAAATTAAAAAATAAATATTTACAGGATAAATAAAATATATTTCTAATTAAAAAAAATATATATTTGTTTTTTTAGAATAAAATAGTTTCCAATTAATTTTTGAAGCAAAATTGTTTCAAGTCATTTTGTAATCCTTATAATATGATCTTCAGTTAATTAGTTTTAATATTTTAAAATTTGTTTGAAATAATAAAAATAAGTAAAATTTTTATTTTTATACTTAAATATTTGAAAAAATTTAGATCATTTTTGTTAATAATTATTAAATATTTATTTCAGTTTTATTCCACTTAATACATTGTATTCATAAAAATCATAAACATTTGTTGCATTTTTTATTTAAATCAAAACATATGTATAAATGTTATTCAAGATTATAATAATAATCAAACTTAAAAAAATATATATTTGTTTTTATTTTTATTAAATGAAATATTTTCTTTTTTAATTTTTTTACATATTTTATTTTTATAATAATTATGGTTGGATATTCAGCAAGTTTTAAATGTAAACTTATCGATTATTTGACACAACAACATGCAATGTGGTTGAACAACGAGATGTTTTGTTTGACAAAGATTTGGTTAATAATGAAACTGACAATAACGAAACACATCTTAGTGAAGATGATTATTTAACGTTATATGTAGATGAACATGACAACTGTGGAACTGTCGTTGACAACAAATGCCAACCTACTGTACAGGCAGTTGATCATGATAAAAGATTTGACGCGGCTGAAGATGATAGTGAATCTAGAAATGATAACGAGCCAGAAAAGACAACAGTTGGACCTGGAAGGCCTAAAATAATACGTAGTAGTAAACCAGGAAGGCCGAAAAACCAATACAACGTAAATCAACAACAACATAATTAAGTATGCATGGCCATTGAAGAAAACATACCACAAACAGTGGAAGAGGCATTTTCGAGTGCAAATAAACGTTTTTGGGAGAAAGCTATGAACGAAGAGTTTTCAGCTTTAAAAAAAAAAAAAAAAACAACAACACTTAGTCTTTAGTAGATTTGCTGGCAAGGTATAAGGCTATACCATGCAAACGGGTATTCGCTTTAAACTGAAATGTTAATGGAGAAATCGAGCATAGGTTTGGTATAAATTTTCATGACACTTTTTCTACAGTGGTAGTTGGGTTTATCAGCTCAATTGAATGAGCGCTCATTTCAGCTCAGCTCACTAAAATGAACTAGTTCGCTCTTTTAGTTCAATAGCTCATTTACTCAGAATGACATTTCTTTTCACTTCAGCTCAATTTATTTTAATATTCTCATTTGTTTTTTTACTACAACAGAGCAAATCATTATATATTTTTAAATTTATTCATCTTTTATTATTAATAAATTAAAATTATTTTTTGAATTATTAAATAGAAAAACATAATGTCAAAACTGCTCATTTAATGAATGCCATTCATGACACAAAAGAGAAATAAAGAAATCGAGCAATTACGTACATACATATATGTGAAAGAAATGAAACATGTATTGCAGAAACAGCTCAGTACTGAACTAAAAACGTTCAAAAAACTGAGCCGCTCATTTAGTTCCATTGAATGAATCGTTCAAATGAACTAAGTCGTTCATAAACTACATACTCCAATTTATTTTTGGCATTAGCGGTACAAAACAAAATGTGCTTACACCAAATAGATGTGAGCACGTCATATTTAAATAGTAATCTACAGGATGAAATTTATATTCAACAACCAACACATTTTGTAGATGGTAATTCACCAGGAAAGGGCTTACGTTTACATAAAGCGATTTATGGTTTAAAGCAAAGTGGTAAAGAATGGAATTGTAAATTAGTTAGTGTCTTACGGAAGATGATTTTTGTTCCATGCAACAATGAACCATGCTTATATAAGTCTATTAAGGGAAATAATCTGGTGCTAATAGCGGTTTATGTAGATGACTTAATTATTGGGTGCAGTGACATAGAAATCGTTTGTGATGTGAAAAAATAAATTGGCAATCACATTAAAACATTTTCTTGGGATGGAAATTGACTCAATTTAATTACAGGTGTAATTAAATTGAGTCAAACACAATATATACGTGATATTTTGAAACAATATGGTATGGAAAAATGCAAATCCGTATCGGTTCCACTTGAAACTGGTTATCAAGTAAATTGTGATGGTGATTGTAAGAAGATTAATCAACATGAATATATGGCAGCATCAGAGGCTTCAAAAGAGTCTATATATTTAAAACGATTGTTGATGAAGGCAAACGCATATGATAATGGTCTTATAGCGTGTACGCGGTTATTTTACATACTTTGATTTGTTAAATTTTTACTTGGTCTGTAAAAATGTAACTCACTCCCATTTAGAGCTCTCATTGTAAACTTCATTTAATAAATGTACAAATTGTTATTTTCTAATATTTACTGTAACCAAAATATATTTTCATAATATCTGGTAAACTCTGCAGAAACAATTAAAATTTATCAGATTATGCTCGAGGATATGTTAAGAAATGTATAGAACCGCAAGATTTATGCGTTAGGACAAAAGAAGTAAGCATTTTGTTATAGTAAGCACTATAAACACCGAAAAATACAACAAAAAATGTTTGAAAAAAATAGGTTTCCTTTTATAATGTTACTACCTAAGAACGGCGAAAAAAGGATTGAAGAGAACTAAAAATGTGTCCCAAAATATTAAAGGCTTTTAAAGGAGATTGGCAAATTGTTCCAAAAAGATGTCTGAAACAACAATCAAATCTCAAAATGTAGGGTTACCAAAAAAGATCTTCAAGTTAAAATGTTAGAAGAATAAAAACTATATTTTTTTATGACCTGCAGTATGTTATCAATTAAAAACAATCAAGGCTTTAAGATCAACCGTTTCCAAGTTTTTCAGTTTAAATTTGTTAAGATTGCACTCCCTATGTTTAATTTTAAAACAAGGTTGGAAACCGAAACGAATAACGGTATCGGTATTCAATTTATTTTTATTTCGCTAACGGTATCGATAACGGTATTTTAAATTATATCGGTAAGAATATACCGGTACTGAAACTAAAATACCGTTATTATTTAAAAATTAAATTGAAAAAAGATTCGGCTGGTATGCATGTATGTATGTATGTATGTATGTATGTATGTATGTATGTATGTATGTATGTATGTATGTATATACAAAAACACGAACAATCCTTAATATATGTTTTTGTGAATTTATATATTAACCAATTTTTTGTAGTTTTTGGGCCATAACTCGGTTGTTTATGAACGAATTTCGTTGATTAAAAAAACCAAAATTTCATAAAAATATTTATGGCTAACCTGTTCATCAGCGAAACCTGTAGCTTATAGAAAAATGTGTTTTGGCTGATATCGGGGATATAATGAACCGATTTTTTCAGAAAAAAATAAATGTAAGATTTCGAATTTTTCGTGCAAAAACGAATACGATTGTTTAGGAGTATCTTCAGTTTTTAGCCGATATCTCAGTTATTTATTAACTAAGGAATATTTCCTATGATCTGATGTATAAAACATTTAAATCCGATAACTGGGGCTTTCTAAAAACTGATTTCAACAGATCCAGAATATACATACTTTTTTTGGAGTCTAAGATGAATATTGTAGAAATTACAAACGGAATGACAAACTTATATATACCCTTACACCTGTGGTGAAGGATTAAAAAATTTCAAAAATCCAAATAGCTCCACAAATAATTGACCGCAGAATTCAATTTCTGTCATCAAATACGAAAGAAACATCAAAGAATATTTGCAAAAAATACTTCTTCTTTTCATAAATATTCCTTTATCAGATTTAAATAGGATTGTTACTCTAGTGATTTTTCATACCCAAAGAATACTATGCGAATCAGTTTTTTGGACTTCGGCACAATTTGTTGCCAAAAGTATCAAAAATGTCATATTTGAAACAGAAAATTATATTAAAAAGAATCTTCGAAAATATCTTTGAAAAATAATTTATTAAAAGTTCAATAGAAATTATAGAACTTAATAATTCTTAAATTGGTGCGAATCCAAATTTTATAAAATTGTTTATAACTTCAAACCTACCTAAATTATTAAAAAATATTTTCGAAAATGTCAACGATGATCTGATTTCTTTCTTAATAGATTTTTAGAAATTATTTCCGGGTGTTATCCAATGACAAAATATTGTCGAAAATTACAGACAAAATTACCGGATTTTTGGTCTTTTTGAAACCATAATTACGAGGAGAATCTTCATAGAAGCAAATAACAGTCACAAAACTAAGAACATACCTTTAATTTTATATGATAAATAATTGAAATATTATCTTAAGTCGAAATGAAGTCGCACAATATTTAAGATACTTAGACTGTTTTAAAATAAAATTATTGTAAACGATATTACCATGAAACAAACAATAAAAGTCCTTTTTAAAATAAAATTTTATAAATCTACTCTTATTGAAAATAATTTTATCTTTCTTATTTCCTCAATTAAATTATATGAGAAATTATTGTTAAAATATTTATACATATGATCCAAATTTTTATTGTTATATTTTATTTTATGTATATTTTTTTAATTGGTTTTACCAAAAATAATTCATTATGATTGTAATTACCCTACCTCATTGCCTATGTGTACCAAAATTCGGGAAGGAGCCAATTATAGACATATACTTGTGTTAAGTGGAAAATAAAAACATACTATTACAAAAAATTACGTCGACACTAAGATTCACCCAAATTGGGTCGTATATATAAGTGTTATATGTGCAAATTAAATTCATGAAATTTGGCACATGGATTTATGCTTCCATAAAACTTATTTGTGTTAAATTTTATTAAAATATTTCAATATTGAAATAATGGGCCGATCATGACCAAAATAGGCATTGTGCTTGTGCCAAGTTTCATCAAATTATCTATAAAATTGCGACCTGTACATTGAGCACAAGCTTTACATGGACAGCCAGCCAACCATTCGGACGGACGGACATCGTTAAATTTACTCAAAAAGTGATTCTGAGTAGAACGGTTTACTTTAAGGTGGGTATAGAGTTTGGAATTTCCCGTGATATTTTGTTTCCCGGGAAACGGGAATGAAAAATCGATTTCCCGGGAATTTCCGGGAAAATTGAAATATAAGAAGAAAGCAATAATTTTTTTATAGGGAATGTTATTTTTTCTATTCAATACTATAAGACAACATTATTAATCACATTTATGATTAATTAACAGAAAAAAACAATATTGAAATAAAATAAGTGCCTATTATAAGGAAAGGTTTCAAATATTTTATTATTTAATTCACCTTTCAAAGTCGAATTAAATTTATTGTCCCAGACATTTCTTTAGAGCATTCATAACAATTGAATTCATAGACTTAAATTCTTTGACTTTAATTCCTTAAAGAATGCACTATCAATTATACAATTCAAGCTTAAACAATATTTTGAATAATTAAAATTTTCTTCTATTTATTTTTTTACGAATTAGCTTTAGAATTTATTTTTTGATACATTTTGTAAAATATTAGCCATATTCCCGTATTCTAAATTGAGAGCACGCGGGACCCTGGTTTACCGAAAAGTGTTCCCGTACTCGAAATTGAGAACTGAGGGAGATTTTAAGTGAATAATACTCTTCTTCTTGCACGATGCAGCCCAGATTATTTCTGTGGATAGAATTAGTATATTGTCAAATAAGCAAAAAATACAAATAAAAACGCACTTTTGTAAATTTTTGATAAAAACAACAGCCTTTTATTATTTTTTCCAAAAAGTTCGCAAATATACCCACTAAATTTGCGGAAAATTTGATTTAGCAATTGAATGATTTCTTTATAAAATGTTTCAGTAGTATGCTTTTCTGAATGCTATACTGTATACTTTAGATTTTTAACTTAAATAGTTTTTCATGCTAAAAATTTAAAAAAAGATAAACCCTAATATATGATATAAATTTCTGTATAAATAGTTTTTCTTATCCTTTTTATTCGTTCTAATACACAAAGGTAAAAGTTTTTTATATTGGTTTTCAATAATATTTTGTGGTCCAATGGTTTAGTGTTCGGAAATCTAATAAAAAATAGTTTTCATTTAATATTTTAAAGATATTGTTAATCATTTCAAGACGAATATTTTGGATAAATAAAGTACATTCGTACCTTAATATATTTACACCTTTTAAATTTTTTGAAAAATAGAATTGTAATAAATTTCTGATGTTATAAGAAAAGTTCTAAAAATATCTAAAAAAGCGTTTAGTAAGTTGTTGGGTTTTTGAATTAATGTAAAGATTTCAATGAAGCGATAATAATAGTAACATTCCCGCCCGGGAATTCGCTGACCCCAAACCCTAGGTGGGTGTAGCATGATTCTTTCTTTGCTTTACAATATTTGCACAAACAGATAAACATATAACCTATAAACTACCTATCAAGAAATTGTTTTTACATATGCATTTTTGTTGCTATTTAAAGCAATTCTTGGAATTTTGAAATATACTTTTTGTTACTAATTTCATTGAGATGATTATAATTACGTAGAACAAAAATATGTGTCCAAATACATAAAATATATTATGATTACTTCATAAATTATATATTAAATAGGTCATTTGGAATCCATTTGGAGTTCACTATAATCACCAATACTGGAAAAATGATAAAGATATTTTATAAATGCGTTCCTTAATAGGACAAATACTTAATATAATATTAAATCGCTCCAAAAAAATAAGAAATTTGGAAGTTAACATCTGTTTAATTGAATTATTCAGCAGAGTTGAACGAAAAAAGTTATAGAAACTAGGGAAAAATAACCACTCTATGAGGGGTACTTCCAGTATATTTTTCAAGAAACAATAAAAAACACTGATCGAATACAAATACAGGTTACAATATACGTGGAAAATAAATACTCTTATGGGGGCCAAATGTTGCAAATTATTATCAATCCTATGATTTATATTGACAAGCTTATAAAGCAAACAGGTGAATTATAGGTTGTGTGGAAATGTTAATATTATGTTGAAGTATAATTGAACCCATTCCGGGTACACTGAAGACCTTCAAAAACTTGTAAAATCTATTTAGAAATAAAAACAATATATATTTATCCTTTTGTATTTTTAAGATATTATTAAATATAGGTCAATACTAATATATTCCACTCAGAATAGTTGGAAATTCGGTATTTTTATTGAGTATAGACGATGTATAATTTATTTGCCAAAAGTGTTGATTATATTAGTACAGTCCATACTTTAATCCCTTAATTTTTTTATTCGCATAATGTAAAAAAAGTTGCTAGGAGGTGCTATAATACCATAATGAACTAAAAAACGCACTAACGGTGGAATATACCACATTCCAATTGATAATAAATTTTTTTGATAAACAAAGTTCCACAAGTAGTTACACAATTTCCCTCGTGTTAGAAAATTTTTTGTTGTAAAAGTAAAATTGTAATTTTTACAATTTCAATTTTAAGAATTGAAAAAGTCATGTTTATAAAACTTTTAAATTTTTTTATTTTTATAAATGCGGCATTAACTGCTATTAATTGATGATTTAAGAAATATTTACCATTTTAAGTGAGTTAGGGAGTAAATGAGTAACTAGTTTTTATATTATTTTTAATAAATCTTATTTTAGTTTCTTTTTTTTTATATGCTAATATTAATATTTGGAAAATATTCGATTTTAAATTATTTAAGAATTTTTTTTTTTTTTTTTTTTTTTGAAAATTATTATGCTACGAAAAGGCATTATAAGAATATCTTCTTGAATGCATAAAATAAAGGCATGATTCCATTGTTAAATACAATTTAAAAATGTATGCTTCCGCAATTGCATGAAATATTTAAAGCTCAATTACTTGGACCTTAATTTATTCAGTGAAATCAGTTCAACTTCTGAAATGTGAAAGAAGCACATATTGCGTTAAACAACCGAACTCTGGCTTACAAACCTTCTTCAAAGGAAGCATATTTTTTTGCTGGTAAAGTTACGATAATAGTTTTGTTGTAGATTTAATACTTCAAAATATAATTTAATATTTTGGAAACTCTAATTTTGTTGCTGATGTTCTGCATTTCACTGTGATTCATTTTCTGTAATAAAGTTTAAAGTTAAACAATGTATTTTTGTATACTTACGCGAAATATATTACATGCCAGAACTACATTTTCGGGATCATACATATGAATATGGGAAGAAGGTATTCGATCTCCTTTACAAAATGTAATCATTTCGTATTTTGGAACCTGGTCAACACTTTTTTTATTCTTTCTGGTTAACGTTGCAATTATTGTTCCCTCCGGAGTCCTTTCGTGTATATTAAAGTAGTGTTCGGCAAACTCCATTATATCAAAGTGTACGTCATTGTTGTATAAGTCCTTTTGCATGTCCGCACTATTTTGATGCATTTCTAGGATTTTTTTTTCCACTCGATACTTACGTCTCTGTTCACGTTCTGTATATAATTCCATGTCCTTTGAGTTTTGTAACATATTTACAACATTTACTGTTTTCATTGATACAGGGGAACATAAATTTCTTTCATTTATTAAATTGTTATGATGGATTAGATCATTTGTATTATACGAAGATGATTCCTGCTCCTTAGATACTTTTGAATCATTATTTTGTACATCACTTCCTATTAAAACTGCTTCGTAAATAGGCTCAGGCTTTACTTTATTTGAAATTGTAACAGTACTGGTACTTTTATGTTCACCTGAAGGGTCGTTGCTCTGATTAGTGTTAACAGGTGGTGGAGGAGGAGGCACTGTGGGTTCTGGCAACGACGGTAATGGTTTATTCGGAACTACTTTCGATATATGAGTGTCTGCTTCAGTAGTGTTGCAATGTCCTAGCTGAAATATCAAAATGGAAAATTGGTTAACAAATAATAACAAAACAAAGAAGATAAAAAATAAATCTCAAATATTAAAAAAAAAAAAAATAATAATAATAATTCTTGAAAAGTAGAAAGAGGAAATATAGTAAAATTTATTTTAGGCGCCCATTTTAAAAACACTAAAAATATACATGGGACACTCGAACGCTTGATGAGTTTCAATTTCTATAAACATTTGTATTAACAAACAACATTGAGTCCTTTCACAAAAAATATTTTTTTTTCTCTTTCTCAAAAACCAAATTTTAATGAAATGCATTTTAATCAAATACATATATTTTCCGTAATATATGTTAAATTAAATGTTTAACTATTTAGCATAATTGAATAGTTCGGAGTCTTTACATTGAACTAAAATGGACAGATTTTTGGGACGCAAAAATCTACCATGCACAATTTACTTTTTAATAAAAAAGTATTTATTTATTTATTTTTGTTTTCTTTTTGATATCTTTACAATTTTACTTCATAGTCTAAGTGTTTCTGTCGCTCAATTTCTTTTAATTTTCAACTAGAGATCCAAAATATACTCTAAAAAATGGGTTTTATTAGCATAAATACGCAGTAAAACTAAAAATAAGCTTTAAAACGCAAAGATATGCGCTTAAAAAACAAAGACCTTTTTATTAATTTTTTTTATCAAAATTATGTTTCTCATTAAAACAAAAGGCTTAATTAATTGATTGATTGATTAACCGTGTCGTAATTTGATTCCCTATTTTTTATTGTATCTGACAAAGCGTTATTGATCTTCTATTTTCATATCCCTTTAATTATGTGCAACGATCACTCGCTGAGAAAAGGTTGTAAATAATCCCAAAAATGTTTTTTCTGTAAATTTTTATTTTTTAAAATAGAATATATATATAAAACACTTTCATGAAAGGTTCATTTGATGAATTTTTTTATCTAATTTGTATGAAATTTTTTTATTTTTATCTAAATATTTTATCGATTGCGATCAACGTATAATAAGGATATTGTATCTTTTTCACTTCATTTTCCCGATCTGGAATGAAGAAATATTTCTGGAATATGGTCAAAGAATAAAATTAAATGAGTAGAATATTAAAATTATTATTTTCAAAACCATTCGAAGTTAAATTGACCAAATAATATCATTAAAATTGCAATCTGTAATTTGTTCACAAGGTTTACATGGACTGACAGCCAGCCAGACGGACGGACATCTATTAATTGATTCAGAAACTCGAACGGTATACTAAAAGGTTGGGGTCTGAACATTTTTTCTGCTCCCCCCTGAACATCTCTTTCGAAATTCACTTTAACGTGCATAAATCAACTTAATATTCGACAAAAATATTTTAAATTTTAAAGTGGCGTAGTTTGGGTTCTAAAATAGATATTCAGAAGTATTCACAAAAACTTAACAAAGCTGTAGTAGTAACCATTTTTAAGCTTAATTCCTTAAAGTTGTATTAAAAAACGACGATTTGCTTATTAAACTTTTCGTAAGTCACATTTAACTTCAAATATTTCCATATTGGTTCGACCCTATTATTAAGTTTTTTTTTAAGCTTATGTCCTTTACATTTTTCGAGAAGACAATAATAAATTTCTGTAATTGTTTGTAATCTATATGCAAATTTTAAACTATTTTATATTAAAATCATCAAAATCATCTAGATGCCTTTGATTAAAATACCAACTTTCTGACTGCCGTCACGTCAACTCAATTCATTGTTCATTGTTTGATTTTACCACGTTATTCCAAAAAGAACATTTTGGGTTCCGATATTTAACGGAATTTCATTATTTGCTTACTTTTCCTCTTTTGCGCTTTTTTTGATATTTATTTGCAAAAAAAAAAAAAATCAGTGAAGTTGTAATTTCAATTGAAAAAAATAATAGGCACGCACTACAAAAAATTACCATTAGTCAATAAAAATTATTAGTTTTAACATAAACATATTAAAAATCTGTTAAACAATGTTTATGTGATTAATTTAATCATATTGGTTTCATGTTTATTATTTATGTCTTCGGTAAATAAATTTGAAAATGGGACGGGTTATCAATTAGAAAAATTGCACAGAAGTGTTCCAAAATTAATGTATTCAATGCCATTCATTTGAAGAAAAAAGTCATCAAAAAGCATAAAACGTCAGCGCGCTTTGACCAATTTTTAGTTCGACTTTCCAAAAATAACCCCTTTATGTTACAAGTAGCCTTAAAACTGAATTGTGTGCTTCAGTGACAAGTTGAACAATAAGAAATAAGCTGCAGAAAGTCGGATACATGGGACGCAGTCCGAGAAGAGTACCACTGTTGAGCAAGAAAAACATAAAAAAAATGTTGGAATTTGCCAGGCGACTCCTGTGCCGTAAAAACTGGAACAACGTATTATGGTCGGATGAAACAAAAGTCAACTTAATTGGATCTCACGGAAAATCATTTGTACATCTTCCTGCAAATGCTAAATTTGATCCAAAATATACCAAAAACCCGTCAAGAACGGTGGTTGTTCTATAATGCTATGGGGATGTTTTTCGTCCTCTGGAGTTAGTCCAGATTCAGGGAAAAATGATTGCTGTTGACTATATAGATATTCTCCAGGATAAAATGCTCCCATTAGCTGAGTATGAAATGCCACTAAAAATTTGAATTCATGCATGACATTGATCTCAAGCTTTCCGCGAGGTTTCAGCAGAATGAGGGACCTATAATGGAGTGGCCGTCCCAATCACCGGACTTAAATCCCTTTGAGCCTTATAATAAATAAACATGAGTTGTGGAAAAAATTCAAGAAACCTGAAAGTATTGAAGAAGTACACACAAAAAAATATTTCAAATTATTTTTTAATAAAATTATAAATTAAATTTGTATTGGAGTTTAATTATATTATTTATTAATATAATTAATTTTCTAATTAATTTATAATTTAAATAAATTGGCAATTCATACAAAAAATATAAAGAAAAATTTAAAAATAAAATAAATTTGACTAATTTCTCAACAATTTTCAGCACATTATGTCTTTTTTTAAAAAAAAAAAAGCAGTAATAATAAAATCAATTATTGTATTTAACCCTTGCAGTATTTTTATGCTATATGGCATAATCACATTTTTTGGCCACTTATCAAAACCTTAGCAGATTTTTAGAATAAATTTTACACACTACTAATTTATCAAAACTTCCTAATAACCTACAAAAAAATTATAAGGTTTTCTTTATTTTTAACTATAAAAGTATTGCGTTTAGAAAATTGTCTTCACAAATAAATTTTTTCGGAACAAAAATGCATGGTTTATTTTTAATAAAACTTAAAAAAATGTTGATAAAAAATCTTAAAATTTTTCAAAAAATCTATAAAATATTTAGAAAAGAGTTTGTATTAATATTTAGCGGCAAAAATATAATTTAAAAAAATGTTCTTCAGTGTAGGACCGTTTATGTGTTTTTCGATTTTACCTTAAAAAATCCAAGTATTCAGGTTTTTTCTAAAAAATGATTATGGATTATTAATAATATAGTCAAGAACTATGAAAACTATAAAAATTATACATATTGACACACGCATTAAAAACATGTACAAAGGGTTAATAATATTATAATTTTGGTGATTAGAGCAAAATCAATTAAAAATTAATTAATATTACAAATTTCCTAGTTGAACTCGATTTTTAATTTTTTCTATGTATTTGGAAATGATGGTAATGTTATTAAATATATATAAATCATTAAGAGTCCATATTATTTTTTCCAGGGCTTTTTAAAAAAATGAAAATATATTTTTTGTCAGAACTAGTTCCTTATTTTTGCTTTATAAGTTAAAATATTTAAAATTATTTAATTTTATGTTTATACTTTTTAATATTTATGGAATAGTAAATAAAAAAGTAAGAATATATTAAAAAATTAGAGTGTCCCTATTATATTTTCCAACACTGTATTTATCATCAAAAACGTACTAGAACATAAAAAATACTTATAGAATAAAACAACAATTAATTTATTGTCACTGCGAACAACACTGACAATAAGAATGAGGAAGAAGATGAGAAGGGTTACCTGCATAAAGAAAAAACAGTTCTTTAGCTAATATATACACAGAAAGAAGTAAAATCGACTTCAATTACGAAATTGCTATTATTAATTCGTTTTTAATTGATTTTACTCCAATCATCAAAATGATAATTGATTTTACTATTACTGATTTTGATTAAATAGATATAATAAACTGAATATTGTTAAAAATTTACTTTAATTTAATTTATTTCTATATTCTTATAGACAAATTTTTCATCTTTCTTTATATTTTTTAACGACATGTCAATTTATTAAAAAATATAATTTTAAACCAATTACAAAGTTAATTATATTAATAAATAATATAATTAAATTCCAATACGAAGTTAATTAATAATTTTATTAAAAGATAATTTGAAATATTTTTTCTGAGAACAGTAAATATTTTTTGAATACGATTTTCTTAATAAATACATTAAGAGCTTAATTGTGTATTAGCTGGCATGTACATCAAACATAAATTAAAAAAGTTTTGTNNAATTCGGCTGGTTGACTTCAATTTATTTTCTATATCACGAAGAATTATGTCAGCTAAGCAATGCCATTTAGTAAAGAAAATCGAGTATTTATTTTTTTCGATTGTTTAAATGACAACAAAAAACTTTAAGATTTTTGTAACATTAACTCCACAATCCCAAAAATGGCGAAAATACCCAAAAATGTTTTTTTCACATTTTCGGCTATAGAATCCATATTTTTCCAAAGTCCCATCGATTTTGATTTAAATCTATTCATCGATTCGTGCTTTGGCATTTGACAAAACATTCACATACTTATTTGCTTATGTTTTTTGGTTATTGTATTTACAACTAGGATAACAATTGCATGTGTTTTACATGATTTTATTCTGATTTTCTATAAATAAAATACTTTAAAAAACGAAACCTCAGCTGAAGCCATAACTAATCATTTTTAGCAAGGAAAATCGAAAAATTGGTTTATAATGAAATTGAAAAAATACCCTTCACCATATTACCATCTTACTATCTTATCGACATCA
>MINK01172604.1:0-28407 GCA_001735545.1 Phormia regina
GCACATGACACTCACTCACACAACAGCACCAACAACAACAAAATCAAAAAAAAAACTATTACACATAACAACTACTACTACAGTCAAATAACACACTACTACAATTGCTACGTGCTGTTATGTATAGCAAATTGTAATGCGACAAAATGGTTGATATTTTTTTTACAAATATTTTTTTGCTGCCTGCTTTTAGGAGCATTTGCTTTATTTTAGATCTTTAGGAAAAGGGAATGAGCGAGACTTGTGGCAAATTTTACTCTAGCTTTTATACAAAAAAAGTGGATGTGGGGTGTGTGTGTGTATGTGTATGTGTAAACTTGCTGTTACAGGCATAGTCCTTGATGCTGCATCAACTTTGAAAGAGGACTCCAATGAGTAATTAAAACATTTTCACATTTTTCCAACAACAAGAAAACTGAATCATAAAGAAGTTGTGTTCTTTTTGTAGTATTAACATTATATTTTTACTTGGCACCTTATTACAATTATTGCCACGACAGCAATTGCAATATTTAAAGTGAAACTTATAAAGAAAAAAATTATAAAAACACATCAGCATGTTGCATGCTAAGTTTAGCTAGCAGTCTACTCCAAAAGAGAAAAAGAGACACTTCTTAAGTATGTTAAACATTTTTTTTACAACCTTCAGCCAACATCTTTTTAATTAACCTCAAACACTGAGTAACATACATATGTTGCCAGCTCCTTTTTTTTTTAATTTGATTACATATAAAGAGACACAACTGAACTGTAGTGTCAAGAGTCATAAATGTGATACTTGAATTAACAAATGTTTTAATTGAATAAATGGACATGTTTTTTTCTTTTGAGATTATTTTTCTACTCCTTGTTGTATTCATCTTCAATATTATCTTCTTTTTGAGTTTATTAAGCAAGAAATCATTTTTCCAAATTCCCTGAAGCATTAAGAAAGACAAAAGTATCATAATTGAAACATCGATTAATTACGCCTTTTGGCGTTTTTATTAAACCCCATAATGAGGTGATTATGATTAAACAAAGTCATTACAAAATATGTATTAACACAACAACAACAATATTTTAAATACAACAGAAAAACAATATCAAAAAGAAAATTACAAAAAAAAAAACTACATCAAAGTAAAATCCAGCGCCATTAGTGTTTGTCTGTATGTCATTTGCTTAAAGGAAATAACAAAAAAATGTTTCATCACAATATTTTTCTGTATTTTTATTAACACTTTGATAAAAAGGCGATATATTAAAAAAGTTAATTCGTTAGTAACATAATGCATACTCCATAATGCGAATTCAATATTGATAAAGATCATTAATCTATTTTAGACACAAACCTTGGTAAGATCAAAGTAAAAGCATTTTGTTCAAGGATACAGTTTCCAATACATTAAGATCTAAACTGCACCCTGCTTTTGTTGTGATTCTAAAAGTGTAGGGTATACATGATCCTTTCCAGCCATTTATAAAATTTTTTCTTTACCACATTTTTTACATTAAGCTAAAAAAAACATTAACTTCGGATGACACTAGGAAACATCAGATTGGTTAATAATTTTTTTCCCTCAGTTATTGCTACTACTACTGTTGCAAAGCATAAGAGTTAGATGATGATGATGATGATGTTGCTAATAGAAACATCAAAGTGTTGAAGCTTACGAATTGTTTTTACACACCGGATGAACGAGTTGTTTTGCTGGTTATTGTCGTTTGTTCTTTGATTGTTGTTGTTATTGTAAATGTTTTCGCGCTTTTGATGTGTGTTTTTTCTACATTTTTTTTTTTTTTTTGCCTTTTACAGACCCGGAAAGTTCCCTCTTTCCTTGAATTAAGTCATTTAGACAAATTATAATTCTCTTAAATTATCTAAAACAACAATATGACAACAAATGTGACGAGTTTTTTAATGTTAATTTTTATTTATTTATTTATTAATAAATAAATAAATTGTATTTTAATTAAAATGCATTTAAAGCGAGTTTTTAAATTTTGCACTAAACAATAGTATTATATTTTAAATTGATCCATTTTTCATATTAATGGGTTTTGCATTTTTTTTTTTTAAATTATATAAATAATATGACAAAAAGTTTTAATATATAGAGAGGTTTTTTTGTGGAACACGTTTAACTTTAAAATGAATTTGATTTTAAAAGTAGCATAATTCAATTGCATAAATGGAAAACCTTGCCTTTCAATTTTTAATAATATAAATAAATAAAATTTTAATAATATTTAATAATGAATAATTTGGTGAATGTTATTATTATACTAACTTCCTTATTATGAAACTTTTAATACAAATTATGTATAATTTTTTAAGATAATTTTGAACTACTTAACTTTCAGTAATAGAATAATATATTTGATATCCCTTAGAGCAAACAACTTGTTTATGGTCCTTAGAGTTAGATGTTGATTGACGACGATATGAAGAAAGAAGTAATTAAAAAATGTAGCAGGCTGAAAATCATCAAACACCAAATGGTAGTCTAGAAAGGATTAATTCTTAAGTAGAAACCTATAATTGATAACAACATACTGTCTACAATACATGAAAGTAGATAAACAACTACTTACTTTTAAACTGATATGTAAGCAATTAATTGAGATCTGATTTTTGAAAATCCTTTTTCATAATTTTTTTTTTATTTATTTTATAAAAATCATATATTTTTAAAGAGGAAATACCTATATTAATAATTTAGTTTCAAATTATAATCTTTAATTCGAATATATGTTTTCAATAAATATATTAAAAAATATTTAATGTTTATTTTTACATATTTTAGTACTTATTTGTAATCGATAATCTAACTAGTTACTAATCATATTGCTAATAAGGACTAATGTAAAACTTTCTTATTAATCAGTGATTGAGCAACTTAAAAGTACTTAATTCTTGTAACGACATTTAATTAATAACTTTCTGAAAAGTCTACTATTATAATATATAATAAGTAGTTGCCTCTAATGACATCATCGTGTTGAAATAATAAGTTATTCATCTAATGTGTATGTAGTAAAGAACCATTATATTAGCTTCTTTGCTCATGGCAAACAAAGTTTTTGCTGGGAAATTATGAGGAAAATAACACAGAGTTTGTCGTTTTAATACGTATGAAATCTCAACGATTTTGGGTCTCGCAATAGAACCATTATGGAACATATATTCAAAAATTTAACATTGGTTATACATGAAACTGAATCCCATTAGAAGAGAAAATTAATATGAAATCTCTTCAAAAAAATAAATATAAATTAATAAATTTAACATAAATAGTTCCAATGGATAATAAGGTTTTTTAAACAAGAATTATAATATCATCGTAGAATGAAGCGCCACCTTAATTTTTGCGCTAAATAAATTTTTTTTGTACGAATTAATACACAAAATGCTTAAAATTGTGATTTTTTTGAAAATAAAATTTGTAAATTTTTAAAAGCTATGTTGAGCATTAAAAAAGTCTAGGAAAAAGCTAAAAGCCAAAAAGAAAATTTTGAAGCTAAAAGCAAACTAAAAGGTCTACATTTAGCCTTAGACTGGCTCGGAGAATACAGGAAATATACGAAGACAAATTTGTTAATTGTCTAATGGTTGAAAGATGACGGATCTTCTATATTCTTAACCCGAAATGGATGTCAAAAAAATGGTCTTAAAAATTTGTTTTTCAAACTGTCCCTCCATCTGTTATTAAAACTTTAAGAAATGAAAAAATCACACCTCGAACTAAATTATAGTTAAAGAGACTACACGTTATCCAAGTTGATTTCCAGCTTAGAAAACGTAAAACCTTTCTAAAAGTTTAAAAGTTAGCAGTAATAATGAACAAATGATAAACTCGCATAATTTAAACAACTAGAGAACGATTGAATTCTTGTTTAGAAAATCGAGAATCGAGTTTGGAGACAAATCCTAAATGTATTTAATGTTACATCTTTTGAACTTAACCTAACTTAAATCACCTTCCTCAAAGTTTCTTCACCAGTGGCAGAAACTCAAAAAAAGAAATTTTCCATTTTGCTGATGCAGCAACTATGATTTGACAATTTCTTAAATTGCAACCAAACCATTTCGACTTTCAACAAATGACTTGTTATTTTATTTAATTTATTTTTTTTTTATTTTTTTTTTATTAAAAATTGCTTCCAACATTATTCGGTCAAATTCATCTCCATTAGCAAAATATTGGTTTCAATGTTTTCTGCTTTTTTTTTTGTAATTGTGTGTATGTTTAAGGATACCATATTATTGTTAAATGCTGTCTCAAGGCTAAGTGCAGAAAACAAATTCAAAAATTTATTTTTGTTCTTGTTGTTTTTATAATAAAAAACTAACTTTTTCCCTGTAACATTTAACCTCTGGTTTACATGACTATTAAAATATATTTTTCAGTTTTTTTTTTTTTTTTCAAAATGTTTTTAAACAAAGTTTTAGTTTATTGTTGTTTATCCAATGTATACATATATTTTTTTGCTTTTATTACAGTTGTTGTTGCTCTATTTGATGTATATATAGTATAACAACAATTTGTTTATATGTCTGGTGTAAACCAAATATTTCCCGCCACATATACATTTTTATTATTATTTTTTTCGACTTAAAAAAAAGAACAGGAAAAACTTTTTCTTTATATTAATCTCACACGCTTTTTAAACAAATAACATATTTATTATACATTTTTTGGCCAACAAACAAATAAAACCTGCAAAAGAGAAAATAAAATAATAATGATAGTAAAGGGAAAAAGTTAGGTTAATGGTTTTTAAAAGTTGCTCCTTTTTGCTTACTTAGCTAAATGCTTTTTAGTAACTTTTAAAAGTTAAATATTTTCCTAAAATGTTTTTTTTTCTTTCACTTCATTTTTTTTTTTTTCATTTTAAGCTAACAAATAACAATTTATTAAATTGCCGGTAAAACAAGCACAAACACTTTGTATTTTTTATAATTTTTAAAAATCCAAAAGAAAGAAATGTATAAAAAAGCTGTTTATCTTTTGCCTTTGAATTTGTATTGATTAGTCTATAATTTTTCCATTCAATGAATCGAAATCATTGTCGGTTCTTAGGCTAGAAAGCAAAAATAGAAAAATAAAAAAAGCAAAAATAGACGATTTAAAAATAAAAACAAAAATAAGAGAAAAAACAAGGAAAATCATGGTGATGATGTTGATTATCTAGGGTAGCAGAGGGTTGATGTTTGAAGGCGTATACTTAATGTGAGTAGTGCATGGCTGTATAGATATTATAATGATAATGATACTCTCTTATACCATCTCTATAACTGACAGATGTCGATGAAGTGTTTGTTATATGCACTTGTTACAATTTTCTTTTTTTTTTTTTAGAGCTTCATTTTTTCCTGTTGTATATGTTTTTTATATTTTTTTATTTTATAATTTAAACTAAGACGGAAGTTTTATCACGCTGACGTTTGCTAGAGTTTGAACCTGAAATTGTGTTGCTGATTGTTGGTTCGTTCATTTGTTCCTTAATTTTGTCTGTGAGTCCTTGAGTTTTGTTTTGTGGCATAGAGTTCCGCCATCATAATGATTGTTAACGCTTGGCTCATTTTGACTTTCATCATTCGCCAGCCAGCTTAAATGTTATTTAGCTGTATTTTTTATTTCGTTCAACGTTTGTATATTTATTTGTATTGTTTTGTTTTGTTTTATGTAAAAAATTGTGTTCGTTTAGTTGTTAAATTATTCGTAATTTTTTGGAGTAATCGGTTAAAAAATGTCTGTAAATAGAGTTATTAGAAATTATTACTTTATTTTAATAATAATATAGGTGAAAAATATAATTCCAAAAGATTTCTTACAATTTTTGAAAGAGATACAGAGTAAAATCTAGTTATACCAATCGACTCAATATTACTTTCTGTGTAATTTATACGATGATGTTAATATATCTGTACCAAAAACAGGTTATGCTACCTTTTTTATATTAAATTATAGCATAAGACCCATATAACAGCTGACTCAAAATTACTTTCAGAGTTGATTGAAAATATCCATCCGATAGGTGCAAATTTGAGCATTGAGCATTTTTGATTGAATGAATTATTTTCATATATTTTTGTTAATTGGTGACTTTTTTCTGTGCTACTATATCTTAAAAGAAGACAAACATACGAATCGACTCAAAACTAATTTCGGAATCGTTTTAATTATGTCTGTAAATGTCAATCTCTCTATCTATCGTTATAATCTTTGTTATAAAAGGACAGGTGTCAATTTTGAATTAAGAAATTCTGATGACAACCTGTTTTTATAAGAATCCAGCTTTGTAAATTTCAAGGTATTATACATATACTCAAAATCATTTTCTGAGCCGATTTTTTATGTCTGTCCAGCAGTCTGTCTATTCATATAAATTTCATAAATAAACTACAGCTGCCAGTTTCAAATCATGAATGTCCGCTGTCAACGTTTCTTGTGTGAAAACCTGTTTTACTAATTCCTATATCACCAAAGTGCACGATCAATCATTTGTCGATTTCACTTTCATATCCGTCCAGTAGTCTGCCAGTTCATTGAAAAGAAATATGAGATTTATTTTCAAAACTATTTAATTTACTAATAAAAAGAGTTGTTCTATGTATTTTCTTTTTTTTTTTTTCGAATACAAAATGTATTGCATTATATCTTAAACGATTTTACCAATTCATTTTAAGTAACCGTTTGACTAAAATCAAAACACTAACTCTATCCATTGCTGACAATAATACAGCAACATTTTATTTTCATCTCTACTCTATAATCGTGGAAATGTAACAATAATTTATTTTTTATTCGAACCACATCAGCGCATACAGAAATACATACCAAATTCACACTGTAGCTCGTTGAGTTGAGTTGAGTTCAGTTGTCGTGGGTAAATGATACCATGATTCTTTCCATTTGGACGCTTCTGAACATGATGATGATTATTTTTTTATATTTTTTAAGTGTGATTGTTGGTTTGTTTCTAAATATATATGAACGAGTATTCACTTTCGCATTCCTATTCGCAATCCGTATGTATTTAAATCTAGATAAGTTAGAAATTTCTTTCTTTTTTTTTAATATTTCTTTTACGTGTTTATGAATGTTTGAGCAAAGTGTGTGCAAATAAATGTATGTGTGTGTGTGTGTGATTGTAAGTGAATATGTATTTAGAGGGTTTAAGAGGATTTGAAGAAACTGCTCTTTAGAACTGCTTGGATGATTACGTTGTGAGTAAAAAGTCTGAAGTACTATATCAAGTGCTTCACTTGCAAGCAGTAAACCTACGCAAGTGGTTGGCTCTACTTCCTCTTTATGTTTTTTTTCCGGGATTTTCTAGTGTTCATACTTCTTTTTTTTTTGAAGGATGTTTATATGAGATTCCTCAGTGTAACCTTGATATTTAATGATTTTGTTATTTATTATTTTTTTAGTATATTTATTTTTTTTATTTGTTGAAATTATCATTAAAATTTTTGCTTATTTAAAATATTTGGGAAGAAACCTGTTGTATCAAATGAAAATTATTCGATGAAATAGAATCAATACTTATTTCTGAATTAAATAAACAATAAACAAATTGACTTATTATTAATACTTTTTTAAAATTTCCCTTAAAAACATTGGGTCGGAAGAAAACAAAATTATAAAAATTTAACAAACATTTACACACTTTTAAATTGAAATTTTTTTGTAGAGTTTCATTGGGGATAGATAAATGTTTGGATAGATAGATGGATGGATGGATGGCATTATCACTCACTGGTTGGTTGAATGACTGGCTAGATGGATGGATGCCATTGCTTTTTCACTGATTTCGTTTCATTTCAGTTTATTTATTTTTTTTTTTAATTTTCTTACTTTTTTGATTGTATTGTAGACGTATAATGAAACTTAAGAGAAAATGTTGAATTTATACATCCACACACCATCATGTTTCACGTAAAAGCAGTGTGGCACAAGCTGATGTTGGTGATGAAATTAAATTGGGGAAACTTTTTTCTTTCCATCATCATCTTCATAAAAATGATGGCAGCCATCAACTAGAACGTCGCCGCGACTTTACATTGGAAATCTTAAATTAAAAAGTATAAAGTTTCTTTGGTAATAATGGTAGAAGTAAGTAAGAGAAAAAGGTAGGTTAGGGAGTGTACAGTGTATGATGAATTTTATAGCCTAGAGGAGGAAAATAGCAAAAATAGTAATTTGCTTCAATTACTAATTATTTAGCCATCAAAAGGTATTAAACTAGAATTCACAAAACAAATATAAATATTTATGTTATTTGAATAATTTACAGAAAAACTTGTTATAATTTTTAAAACTTATTTTTTATAGTTATAATTTCCACCTAATTTATTTATGAAATTTTTAACAAAATATTACTTACTTGTTTAAATAATTTTTCTAATATTCTAATATAAATGTGTTCGTCGAAATTCTATATTTTTAACACGCAATTTGTTTGACATTTTTAGATTATGCTTCTCACTTCTCCCCTGCTGTACATCATTTTACATTTCTGACGTTTCAGTGGTTTGATGGATTTTTGATTTAAAGATAGCAAATTTTTTAAGTTAAACTTAATTTTAAGCAAAAATCTATAGAAATTTACTTTTTACTTTTTTCTACACGAATATAAACCTTTTAATTTTTCTTCTTTCCTACACTTACTCTACAGCAAATGAAATTTAATGGGGAACAACAAAAAGAATAAAAAATAAAGTCAAACTCAAAGTCGAAGTAGTACAAGAAGAAAAAGACGAAAATGAAAATATAAAAAGAAGAGGGAGGACGAGAAAAATGTTTTGTAAAGTTTTGCAATTTTAATTAAGTTTCGAAAACGTTTTATATCAAGCATACATTTAATCACACTCACTTTGTCAGTCTCATGGGCAGATTGAAACAAACACATATACATATACACTTTCATATCATACTCACACAAACACGCATATAAAACTTTTGATATTTTAACGTAACATACGTTCTATGTATAAAACACATACAGCACAACCATCATCAGCAATAGCAACATTGCCAACAACACCAACAAATATCCTCAATAGCAAAAGCAGCAGTAGTAGCAATAGAAGAATCAACAGTAATAATAATAAAAACAACAAAAAAATGTTAAAAATACAACAAACTACTGAAGCAGACAACACTGTATTATCAAAGTCGCGCACTCTTCAATTAAAAAAATAATAAATTAAAACAACAACAACAAAAACAGTAGCAACAACAAAAATATATAAAGCTCAGAGTGCAACATAAATAAAATTGAAAATAATGAAAAAGTAGCAAACATTTTATATACAAATAAACACATACACATGCTTAAGTACAGGGACAAACTTTTATAAAATTTATATATTTATATATGTATACAACTTTTGTTTGTATGTAAATGTGTAGGTGTTTGCTAGATGTGTTTATGTATGAGTATATTAAAATCTTAAATACAAAATGTTGACAGTCATGAATGAAAAGACAAAAAACGAATGTGTTTTGTTTTTATTTATTTATTTTTTTTTATAACAAATTTATTTAATTTGTTGGCTCAAAGTTTATTTTATGTTTAAGAGATTACAGGATTTATAAAAATCAAAATTTTATACTAAATCTAAATAAATTTTCTCTTAAGAGAATATTTTTATTTTTAGAAATTTTCTTTATACAAATTATAATTATAAAAAGGTATTTATCCAAAAAAAAAAAAAAAAAAAATTATAAATTGAACAGTTTCGAGTAATTAAGTGTTATTTTCGGATAAATCTTTCTTTAAAAAGAATTTCGATAAATAGTCTCTCCAGAGAAATTATTAACTCTCTAAACATCAATCGACATTACTCTTTTGAGTTTTAAGAATTTCGCATTAAATAAAACTTGTCCATTAAATTCTGAGTAACAGAAAAATTTCGTAAAATTTTTTCTCATTAATACGAAAATTTTCTCGATAGATAAAATATCTCTTTATAGAAAATTTTCGATAAAATATTTCTTTATAGAAAATTTTCGATAAAATTAATAGAAAATTTTCGATAAAATATCTCTATAGAAAATTGTCGGTAAAATATCTTTCTATAGAAAATTTTCGATAAAATATTTCTTTATAGAAAATTTTCGATAAAATATCTCTCTATAGAAAATTTTCGGTAAAATATCTTTCTATAGAAAATTTTCGATAAAATATTTCTTTATAGAAAATTTTCGATAAAATATTTCTTTATAGAAAATTTTCGATAAAATTAATAGAAAATTTTCGATAAAATATCTCTCTATAGAAAATTTTCGATAAAATTTCTCTCTATAGAAACTTTTCGATAAAATATCTCTTTATAGAAAATTTTTGATAAATTTCTCTTTAAAGAAAATTTTCGATAAATTTCTCTTTAAAGAAAATTTTCGATAAATTTCTCTTTAAAGAAAATTTCCATAAAATTTGCATTAATAGAAAAATTTTCGATAATATTTCTTTTCTTTAATGAATAAATATTTTAAAAAAATATTTATTTATTCATTAAATTAAGATATTCAATTCTTTTTTTTTTCAATTAGAAAATTTTCTTCTCAAAAATATATTAATAAATTTTCTTATTATAAAAATTTCACTAATTTAATTCAATAACAATGATTTTGGGCCTTGTTTTGTAAACTGTTTTTGATTTTCAAAAATTTGTATCGAAATTTTTTCAAAGTGTGGTGAAGGTATTTAGGAAATATAACCCCCTTATTTAATCATTTTTGAAAAAAAATCTCTTTTCCTTATGAAAATCTAAAATAAGTTATAAATTATATTTATGCAAAATGCTCTCTTTATAACAAAATTGCAATAAAATTTCTTCTATTTCTTTTTAAAATAAGTATTTCTTTTATTTTAGTTGAATTTCCTTACAAAACTGTTGGTCAATTTGCGATACATTATTTCCTTATAAGTTTTTTCTTTATGAAAAATATTTTTAAATTTTTACTTCAAGTATCTTAGTCAATTAAATTTTAAGTATTAATTTTCCACATTGTTTTTAGTTTAATCAGCCTGCTGAAAAATGTATTTCCTATAAATCAATTTGAACTTATTAAAACGCAATAATTTTTTGTGTCGTTATCCCAAAATAAAAATCTTGCTTATTACTCATGTACGCAATATATTTTTTTCATTTCTATATTTAGTATTCAATCCATTCTATTTGAACTCTCCCAAAAAAAAACCGACAATATTAAAATTATCACGTTCATAATTTAATGGTTTTCTGTATTACGTTTTTTTTTTTCTTTCTCCTTCTGTTCAACATTTTTCCTGTGAAAGTCATTTCATTTCGCAGGACACTTCTCAGTGGAGCAAGTCAACTGAACGAATGTAACAAGTTGAAATATGTATGAGGATAAATACAAAAAAACTGAAATACACAAAAGTTCCATTTGGCAAACCGGATGCAACTCCACGCACTGTTTTACTATTTTTCGTCTCGGTGGCTGTAGCTACGGAAGCAGTTCGCAATTGTGATTAATTGCAAAAAAATAAGAGAAGAGAAAAAAGATGAAGGATACAAAATGAAATGGACATTTCTGTTTTACTTTCGTACTTTACTCTGTCCTCTGTAGATTGTTGAAGCAAATAAAATTAAATGCTAAACGTCTGGCAAGTCATTAAACAAATGTAACATTTTCTTGAAATATTTATACCTTTAAAAAGGAATATTGAAAAGCTGGAGACGATTTTAGTTAAAATTTAAATATTAAAAGATGGAAATTTAAGAGCAGGTCTACAACGACTAATTGGAACATTTTAAATATAGCGGAATTTTCATTTAAACATTTTATGATTATATATATAGGATCTTTTTAAATCACTTAAATGAATATAATATAGTTTCGCGGAAACTAAAACATGAATATGCTTCAAAATACTGAAGCTGATCTTATTTGTATCCTGTGCTTCTACATTACAATCTAAGGATTTTGGGCGTATGTAGGGTATTCTAAATATATGCCAGAATTAATGTTATTTTCATAATATTTTTTTATATTTAACTTTCATTTAGTATGTTTGTATTTATTAAAGATTTAAGATTTTGTTTCCATTTAGATTAAATGCTGATTATTCTCGGTCTGTCCAACTGTTTTACTCTGTTTTCTCCTGCTCAACTCTCTGACTAACATCTAACATTCGAGTTGACGAATAGTTTCATTTACAATGATTTTTTTGTAATCAGTTAAATGCACGTTTCCAGTTGGATAATCAAAACTTTATCAAGATTATTTTACTGATACTTTACCAAGATTTACTTTATTTACTCTAAATGTGAGAGAGTGTGTATATAATGTTGAATTTACTTTTTCTAATACACATTACAACAAGCAAGCAACAGTCAATTCTAATATTCAAATACACGCATACTGATAAACAAATTTATATAAATGTTTTTCTACTTTTAGTTTAATAGTAAAGAGGAAGGGAGAAACTGTTCTACCATCAGTACGTCTATGTGTCTGTCTGTTTGTCCCTCCGTCCGTTCGACCGTCCATCCTGCTTTTAATACCCTTTCGTTGTATACGGACGAATGCGTTACTTATGCGTTCAAAGAAAATCAATCTCAACTAAGCTAAATTATCATTAAATTTATCTATCAGTTTATAAAACAGTAAAAATGTATATGTATGGGACTTAGAGTGAGTGAGTATGTGTGTGTGTGTCAGAGTTAAATCTTATAGAGATTTAATTTGTGTACATAAGGTAGAAAAATCAGGAACATAAAGGGGGAGTTTATTGGGTTGTATATTATTTAAACAATCTGTAATGTATGTATGTGTGTTAGATTGTCTGTCTATTTTCTCTTTATCTAAATGTCTGTGTGTTTGGGTATTTTTGTTGTACTTGATTTAATATAGTTTTTAAAAGCGCGAAGATTAGATGATTGCTTCAATATGTTCAGAATATTCATCGTATGATATGGACACAAATTTACCAACACGTATATACAAGTAGTTGTTACAGAAATATGCTCAAAGAAAAATGTTAGTAATAAAATTAATTTTTTCCTCTATTCTCTATTGTCTTTACAAAAAACCTCTTAATCTGAAACATTTTAAAATTATAACACAATTTAAAAAATAAAAAGTTTTATTTATTCGTTTTGTTATAAGTATGTGTGACTTTTAGTTTCCTCCATTCAAATTTACTTTAAATTTACAAACTAAACTACTGTTTCAGTAATTCCTGTTGAGAAATACAAAATTAATTTCGAAGTATATTTCTTTTCTGTAGTATGGATTCGTACTCTAGTTTTGTTAAAAGTCATATATGTACAGAAAATAATTTTCCTTTAAATTTTACTAAAAATTAATAAAAGGAACTGTAAAACGTGAAGAGCTTTTGAAAAGATTCTCAAATTACTGTTTGCAGTTTTCGAGTGTATTACTAAGAATTTATGTTGACTATTACCACTCGATGTATTAAATTCCTTGTTCTTAATATCAGCTTGCTTGTATAACCAAATTAAATTATCTTCCAGCAGGATACATTTTACATCCTCCCCTTGTTTCAATATATACATATACGATATAAGAGTGTAGAATGCAACCTTCATTCCTTACTACCTACAACCAACGTTGTTGCCATTGTCAACTTACACACACACACACATACAGTCATACTCGTAGAGTAACAACATTATCATCATTGGGTTTTGTAATCTACAAGGTAACGTGTGCATGCGTATGTATATGTATGTCTGAGTTTGGCTTCTATTCCAATCAGATTGTTTCCGTTGTATTTTAAATCTCATGTCCTTGTTTCATTTTAATATACTACCCTCCTCCAGATTTAATTTTCCTTCATCATTATCATCATCATACTGTTAACGTTGTATAAGTAATGTTGAATAAAAAAACGTATGAATTCTTGTCGAGATTGAATTCGTATTAATACGTTTGACCCCCGGGCAATATTTGAAAGTTTATGTGAGTGAACGTGCGCCTGATTAACATATGTCAACAGAATAATAAAAAAAATAAATAAAATAATAAAAAAAAGTTGCTGTTGCAAGTTGTTTTTTTTCTTTTTTTTATATAAAGTGGTAGTATTTTATTTTTTTGTTAATTTTAAAAACAATCGCAGCCACATGTTGCTTTAAATAAAATTGAATTATTTGCTTATTTTGATAAATCATTAAAATCTGCTTTTGAAAATTTTTTATTGGAAGAATAGAGTGTTTGAAATTGAATTATTATTTGGTAAATCAATTAGATGGGCAATTTGAGAAAATGTAATGTTGAGCAGAAATATTATTAGATATTAGATCAGCAACTAATAACAGAATGTAAGCATAGGGGCAACGTAAATTAAAATCAATAATTTTGTTCGATATTTTGAAGACTAGTTCCACGAAAGTTTAGTAGTAAACCATTCTTTGAGTCGTATTGTTCAGATTTTTTTTTAGGAAATCTTTAATTTTCTTTTTCTTTTCTATTTTAAATTCTTCCACTTCTATTTTCCTGTTGCATTTTTAGAAATAAAAAATTAGTAGTTTGAATGGTTTAAATGCTATTTGACCAATATTTGGTCAAAAAACATATATGAAAGTTTTACAAAAAATTTTAAATTTTAATAAAATAATTCAAAATATTATTACTAAATATCACAAAAAAAAATTCATCAAAAATTAAAAATTTTGCAAAAAAAAAAATCTTTTTTTTTTCTAGAAATCCGAAATTTTAAACAAATGTGAATGAATATTTCACAACATTCACAATGAAATCTAAAAATACGCAATTAAATTTCTCTATAAGTTTGAAACATCTCCAAAAATCTGAAATTTCGGAAAAAGCTGTCATTGATTAAAAATTTAAAGTTACACTTAATAATCTTTGTGAAACAAAAAATATTAAATATCAGCAAAAATTGGAAAAAAATTATCTAAAATCCGAAAATTCTATAAATTTTACTTAAAACTAAAAATTTTATAAAAAAATATAAAATATAAAATTAATTCTAAATTTAAAACTTTCAGAAAATATAATTGAAATTTCACCAAAAATATTTATCTTATCAAATATTCAAATTTATAAAAAAAAAAAAAACAAATTTCATACGATTTGTTTTATAAATTTGTTCGTTTGGATAAGACTACAACGCGGATGAAATTTGCCTATAAGATTTATCTTACACAAGGTTTGTGGTTGTACTGAAAAGAGGCAAAACCGGTTAACAAACAAAAATACTGGTAGCATAGGCTGTCCGTGTCAGTTTCACTACATTATTTTCTGCTGATATCGCTTAAACAAAAAAAGAAATTTTATAAAGATAGTTCGACGATTCTTATAATCTCGGAAATCAAAAATGGACGTAATACGCTCACCTTCTGTATAAAGTCAAATTTTGAAAAGTTGAAAGTCTCTGGTTTCCTTTTAAAAATGTCTTAACATCTTCCCACGAAAAAGAAAAATTGATTTGAATTTTGAATCATAAAAAACAACAATTTTAAAATAATCTTTGTAAAAAGAACATTTGAAATCGTTCCATTCAAACTCTTGTACATAATAAAACAAAACTCTTTGGTTTGAAATATTCTTAAAATTTACATAAATACATATTTAATATTCTAATAATTAAAATCAAAATATTTGTGTTTATTCACAAGTAGAATCTTCAACTTACACCACTGACTTTTAGCCTAAAAACAGACTATGATGTTTTAGCGGTCGTTTTTTATTATTATTATTATTATTATTTAACTTACTTGTCTGTAAAATGCATTTACATAATATGCAAATTCTTCAACTTGTTATGATTCTTAAAATTCCTCATACTTTTTCATTTATTTTTTTATTTTATTTTTTGCAAAATAACATCCTTAAGTATGCCCTTGTTTTTGAAGAAGTTCAGTTCAGTTCTGATTTAAAAAAAATTTAAATTTTCTCAAAAATAGGTATTTATAAATGTTTGGATGGGTGTATACGATTTCTACTCATTAAGATGGCTCTTGAGTCAACGTCGAAGTGAACAAGCGGCAAGCTAATTGAAAATGTGTATAAAACAACAGCAACAACAAAAATAGCAGTGGCATTTGTAAGTAGAATATACCAGCAGTTATATGTATGTGTGTATCAGTAGCGGCATTAAAACAACCAACGTCGCGGTGTAATCTACTCATGCCACTTCAAGTCTACAAGCCTAACGATAGAATTCACTACAAAAGGAAGCTTGTTGTTGAGTAGTTCATTAATGGCTTTTTTTTTTTTTTTTTTCATAAAATTTTTTATTTGAAAACGAGAGTGGGGTTTGGCTCACTGACATTACTCATTCACTACCTCACTAACTGACTGACTGATTGTTGACCACTTTCTATGTTGGTTGGCCTTTTTGTTTTTAAATGACTATAGCTATTGCTGTAACTTAGGTTTGCTATGTAATTTATAGGTGTAGGTGACTGTGTGTAATACCAAAAAAAAAAAAAAACTGTAATGATTGAACATTAATGGGGTTCTTTCCACAAAAAAATAAAATAAACGAAATGAAATGAAATTTTAACAAAGAATCTTCGCAAATGAAAATTACATCAAAATAAATTTTTGAAAAAAAAAAACATTGGCAACACTTAAGTACTGAACTCTTTAACTACACTGCAGTAATCAGTATTTCTTTGTTCTTTGCCTAAAGGTAGCGCGCTTATGTTGCAAGCTTAAAAATGTTTTTCTACAAATCATAACTACAACTTCATTTAGTGCTTTTTTAAGTTAAGCAATTTAATTGATGCCAACGTTGTTGTTATATCCAGAAGAAAATCAACACAGTAGCCAGTAAAACAACCCAATGGCCCATCCTTCATCATCCTTGATGTTATTAATTTTCGAGACAATGATGGCGGACAAGTGGTTTATGGTTTGCTTGTTTATACTACTGATAGTTACCTTGTTAAATGTTGAATGTTGAAGGTCTTTTTTAGTGGTAAGAGTAAGAGGATTCCCCAAAAAAAAAAAATAAAATAAAATAAAAAAATACGGGAGGATTTATTGGTTGGCTGACTGTCTATATTGGTTATGTGTATATATAAATTAAATATATATGTGTATCTGTAGCTGCAAGTATGCGTGTGTTTGCTAGTAAAAATGAAGCTTCTTAATCCGTTTATCTTACTTCGTACACTGATGGACTTGAACACACATACATATATACCAAAATGTTGTGTCAGTGTTTTCTCTTTTCACAAAATTTATTTTTCCTCCTCTTGCTCGTCTACTTTATATATCCTGCGTTTGTCAGTATGCTGGGCTAATATTTTGTAAAGACCATTAGCAATAACCGCTAGAAAATGTAGGGAAAGACAGTCAAGTCAGTTTGATAGTCGTATAGTATGTAGTGAATGATTTATTTTTTCCAAATTTACTATATTCAGCTTGGCTATTTCCTTATGTTGGCCAAGCAACTCTTAATACTTCATCACACAAAATGGCGGTAATATGTATAAATGGTTGATGGTGTAATGTAATTTTTGTTTTATTTTGACTATACCCCATGTTGGCCCCTTCCAGTTGCTACATTTAATATATTTTTGTAAAAATTTTGAATGGACTTGTAATTTTTAGCAAGGAGTTGTTTTTGGCCTTGTTTAAGGGCGCCCAAAAGAAGGGAAACTTTATAACTATAACTGAACTAGAATTGGACTAGAACTGAACTAGAACTGGACTAGAACTGAACTAAAACTGAACTAGATCTGAACTACAACTGAACTAGAACTGAACTTGAGCAGAACTGAAACACAACTTAGACTAAAACTGAACTGGAACAAGAAATGAACTATAACCTACTTTGGGTCCTGTCTATACTCTGAATAGCCCTTTTTTATAACAACATTCAACATTCTTCACAAATAATTAAATAAAGGCCCATCCAGGAAAAACCCCTCTATATCCACCAATAATTTTTATATATAAAAACAAAGCAACAAACACATAGTTTGGAATGCTTTAATATTTGCTAAAGTGGGCTTTACATTCAACATTATTTTTGGGGGATGTTAATAGTAGATGGAGGGGGGGGGATATTATTTTTTACTATGGGTGGTTTTGTTAAGCTGATGCTGAGGATGGCAAAAAATACTATTAAGACAAAGGTGGTGGAGACATGAAATTTTGTGCAAGTAAGTTTATTCATACCAAGTGGGCGTGAGTGGCTGAATGTATGAGTATGTATGAGTATGTGTGTGTATGTTTGTTTATGGTAGGAGATCAATAAGTTTGCCATTTTCGTTTGTAGTCCATACGATTTTCGTTGTTGTTGTTTCAATATTTTGTTGCTTTTGTTTTGTTACGTACATTCGTTGTTGTATAGTATTTTGTAGTTTTGTTTGAGCTGTGGTGGCGTTGGTCCTTTTTGTTGTTGATGTCATAGCTTTTGTTGTTGTTGTTATTATTTTTTTGTCCTCTTGTCGCCTGCCATCATCGGTATACGTAGATGGATGAGCAAATTGAAACTGTGCTCAAATTGACGTAGCAAGTTGTAAGTAGATTATTTTTGATTGATTTTTTATTTTAAGTTTTTTTTTTATATATTTGGAATTAGTTCTTTGCTTTTATTTTTGTGGGTGTGTATGTGTATGAAGTTATTTATTATATAAAAATAATGTTGATTCCTCTTTGTGTGCGATTTAAACGTTAATATTATTTTTCAATTAAAATATAAAATCTTAACATTTGAAATTGAATTGTAAGTTTATTAATAATTATTTTATAAGAATAATTGGTAGGAGAAAAATTTATGGTCTTTGATGTTTTTAATTAATTTGTATATGAAAAGACAGCTATTAGTTATTTTAATAATGATTAAGTGAAGCTTGATATAAGACTTTTTAAAGTGGGAGGATATTATCCAAAGGTCATGAACTTTTCTTTAGAAACTTTAAGATAAATTTTGTTATTTAAAAGTTTATAACAACTTAATTAATACAAAATTATAAACTTTTCAAAACTGTTTTTAATTAGCTTAATTTATTTTCATTTTTAAACTCTTTTCACAACTTGATAAAAGTTAAAACCAATATGTCGGCTACAATCAATCATTATTATAAAATATTTGTAAAACGTTGGTTGGAGCAAAGAGAGCTGTTCAAAATGGTAAAATTTTAATTCAGTTCAGTAGAAATTTAAGAAGAATTGTCATTACATTAAAATTGGATTGTTTAATTTCTCTCTCTCTCTCTCTCTCTCTCTCTCTCTCTGCCAATTATTGCAAGCAGGCATTTGCCATATTTACATATAGTACTTAAAAACTTTCCCAATAATAAAGCAGATTCAAATTCCTTTGTGCCGATCAATGCTCTAAATTAAAGTTCAAATTTAATGATTATTAACAGTTATAAAAATTACTAATTTCCCATTCTCAAAACATTTACTTTTCAGAGATGGATATTGTTAAATTTTGGTTAAATTCTTTTAATTGACTAATTAATTTACTTTAGGTAATAATTTCAAATAACAACAAAAAACAGCCTAATTTCCAGGCTTCCTTAAAATTAAAATAATCTCTAAGATATTAAAACGCTTATATGTTTTCCTTAATAAAAAAGAAACGCAAAAAAAATAAATTCTTTATCAATATTGTCAATTATTGACAATGTCACCAACATAGCGGTGACCATTGGAGTGTATAAAACGAAGGATTAATATTAATAAACAGGAGCGTGTGCACAAAATGATAACAACTATCAGTCAGCCATTCTAGCGGCAAAAGTAAGATAAAACCATCAAATGAATATGATTTCTTTTGATTTTTGTGTATGAGAAACACACAAAAAATTGTCACAAAAAAAAAAAAAAAGCGGTGACACATCAATGTCAGTCGTTACATCATTTATGTAACTCAAAGTGATTTTGTTTTTGTTAGACAGACGTTATTGAATGTAACTAATAGTTACAAGATGTAGCAACAAGATAAAAATAATTTTGCAGTCGCTCATCAATGTTTTGGCCAGAAAAAAGTGAAATGAAAGAGCATGTGGTTAATCATTAACTGAATAGTAAGGATTAAAACGAGGTTAGTAGGAAAAGTTTTTATATGTTAAAAAAATCTATCAGAAATATTACTTACTTGCCTACAGTCTCTTAAAATAGATGCTAATCTGTATTATGTTTTTCACAAAAGACAATTTAATATATAATACCAAGAACATACACCATCATAAGTGGGATAGGTGCCATATATGTATATCCAAAAATAATGAATTAGGCCTACTTTGAAACATAACAATCGTTTTAGAATCAACTTATGAATAGATTAAACGATATCTGCCCGTCCATGTAAACCTCACCATTTCGAAGTTTTAAAAATCTGATTTTCACCTTTTAAGTCCTTCATAAAAATGTATAATTTTTCAATACCTTTTCCGATTGCCCTTCCAAAAGTAGCTAAAAATAACATTGTAGTGACAGCAAATGTCACATGCTGTAGTGCGGTGTGGTGACACGTTACTGAAAATAAGGGTAATGATGATGGACAATGTAACACAACTTTGCTGACGTTAACTCCCACTCGATTAAAGAAACCCAACAATGAAACACTTGAAAGGTTCCATCAAGACCACATTACCTTCTCATTTAGTTTAGTTTTTAATTTTTTTTTTTCTGTTTTACTTAAATTAAGTAGCTTTCTATGCCTGGTTGTAGTTGAGGCGTTTTTCTACATCATCATGCACGTGGCTTAATGTTGTAATTTTTTTTTTGAGTGAAAATATGCCCGCTGTGTGGCACGCGTTAATAACACGATATTTTTTGGTCAGATATAAGTCTCACTCATTGCCAAAGACTGACACACTGTCATAGATTCATCTATCTTGGCATCATCACCATCGACAACGTCTTCTTTGTTTACACACTGACAGTGGTCAATTAAATTTTGACTTTTTCTTGAAATTAACTCTTCATTTAAACTGAATAATTTTTTTTAATTTATAAATATTTCTTCATTTTACTTAAATTTTTTTTATTTATTTTTGTTTTCCTTTTTTAAAAGATCCAGGTTAATTTACATTTAGATTTTTTTCTTTTTTTATCCTTCGTAGTAACTCCTCCATTTCCTGTTATTTACCATAATAAATCGATTAAGACAGTAGTGGAAGAGTTTGGGGAGGGTGGTGTTGGTTAGCTGTATGGTGTTAAGTTGTCTGTGGTTGTGGTAACGTGTGTTTGTATAGGTTCAAATATTATTATGCAACGCTTAGTTGAGCTGAGCTGTTTACTGATGGCATATTTAATAATCATGTTGCCCTCGGTTTGATACGTTTTGTAAGCGTGTGTTTGTGTATGTGTGTTTGTATTATAACCCATTCCATATTTGTTTTTTTTTTAATATTTACTATATTCCGTTCTCCATTCTCATCATAAAACAGCGAAAAGCTCTGGGAATGATGTGTTTTATTATATAATAATGCCGATGACGTTGATTATTCTAATATTGTGTTAATAATCACTGAATTGTATTTGTATGTATGTGTGTGTAGGGCCAGATGATTTTATTATTATTATTTTTTTTACGTCAATGTCTCCTTTCCCCTTTCCTTGGGCTATGAAAGTAAAAACAACCAGGACTGGATTCAAAATGATTGATAGCTTTTTATGGTTGCTGCTGTTGATGATGATGTTGGTGTTGTGTTTATATTAATGTTGTTGTAGCTTAGATGTTGTTGTTGTCATTTCTGGACCTATGTTGCCGTAATAAATCTCCTTATATTTTCATTATTGTTTATCATTTGTGTGACATGCGATTGTGTTCGTATACACAGACGTACACACACAGACTTTTTGATAGTATTCCAACTAAGTAACTAAGAAACATAGTAAAACATAAATTTCAATATGAAAAACATCGGTTTGCGTCATATTAAAGTATTCGCACCATAATTCCATTATAGATTTATATATTTGTATATAGGAAAATTAAACAAATATCAGTTTGGTTCATATCAAAGGCGAAAGTTGTAGTACCCTTAACTTTACATATATTTTCTATACCGAAAATGATTTTGATATTAGGACCTTAGTATTATGATCCTTATATAAACAAATTAAGTTTTTTAAATGGTAAATATATTTTTTACAATAAACAAGAATTTATCAAATTAAAAGTAAGACATCGATACGAATGAGTAATATTATATAAAGCAGAGTTTATGATGCGAATGTATAATTTAGCTTTGAAACTTAAATAATAATCATACGTGCTAAAATACTAAATATATTTATTAAATTTATCGATAACTTTCACAAACATTATAATGCATCAAATATTCCTATGTAGAGTATAAAATTAAATATATGCATACAATCAAATACACACATACACATAAACATAAATCTATATTAAATACATGTATAATTTTTTATTCATATTTTCTCGTGTTAATGCATGAATAATTCTGGGTATAATTTTGTACACATACATACATACATTTTCAATCATTAAGGCTTAATTTCGTTGTTGTATTTGTAAGTATGAGAAATGCGTTATACACAAACACTGTAACCTTTCAATCATTATTTCATATGCAGCCGTAAATGATTTTGAAGGCGCTTAATCTTTAAAAAACAGAAAACTTAAACTGTCTTAGATGTTTATTAAATTGATTATTATTACTTTTCGCTTCAAAGAATTTTTAGGATTTTTTTACTTCATTATATTCAATATATTTGTTTTTTTTTCCAAAACATAAATTTGATTAACGTGAGGAAATGATTAAATATAAGGAATTAAAATGCCTCAAGCGCTTGAAAATTAAATTGGCCGGACGTTACACAAATAAACAAATACTTATACACACATCCACATAAATAATACTGTGGTCGAATATTTAATAAATAAACACAAACATTAATATTTACATATACATATATATAAGTAGAAAAGGTCTATATGAAAAGGCCTTTAAATAAAATTTTGAGAAATTATTTTATAATAAAAAGAAATGTATTAATAAAAATATATTAAACAAAATTCTCAGGACTATTACATTTTAATAAAAAAGACTTTTCAGTTGGCTTCATGTACATAAATCATATATGTATGTATTTATTTATGTAAACACATCCAAAGGAAACAAGTGTTTGCTTGTGTAAACACACGCATACTCCCACACATAAAAACTGGTCTCTATGATTATGTTTACATAAGGAAAATATATATGTATATATGGAATACTTATACATAAAATATACACACTCATATACTTTCTCAAACACATACATATGTATATATGCCCATAATATTAGTTATTAATAATTAATAAGCGCGAATAAACATTACAAAAACAACTTAATCTTAGTTGATGAGATGTGTTGGTATAGTTGCTATTTCCTCTTTTCTTTAGAATTTAATTTTTTTGCGCAAACTTTGTATGTGTGTATATAGAACGTAAATAAATGTTTTGCTTGTCCTTTGAATATAAATGAATTTTACTTGGTTTATCCTGAGGCAAAAGAAAGGCTACGTGATGACGACATATTGACATTTAAGAATTTTAATAAATGTTTCATTTGTGTATGTATGCATGTATGTATGTGTATAAGTTTTTACTGTACATATTCGTATTAACTCATTCTATATTCCGAGAAGGTTTGTAGTTTGTAACTAAAATATTGAAATTTTAATTTCACTTAAATGTCAATTTCTTGTGCAGATTCTTGATTTTTTTTTTCTTGTAGCAAAAAACTGTGGTTGTGGAAATAGGGTGTCCCTTATAGGAGATTAATAAATTTGATAAAAAAATCTCTTTATATAAAAAGTTTTATTTCGTACATGTTTTTAATACTTGAAAATAGCATCTACTTGTTCTACTTTGTCGTTACGATCAATGATATTTGTTTTGAAATTGTCATCTCCAGAACTAATTCTATGGAAGTAAACGGTTCTAGAACTAGTTCTTTTATCAATGATATTTGTTCAAAATTATCACATTCAATGAAACTAAACTATTTCAGAACCCGATTTTTTATTTTTTCTTTTAAGGGACTATTTTCTAAAGCTCACTTTTAAATTCAATTCAATTTTGTTTGTAAATTCTTTTTTTATTTTTGGAAATAATATTTTGGAAATAATGACGTCATTTGAAAACAATTAATTTATTCTGAGAAATGATGTAAAAGTCATACAGAATTAGTTCTCTAAAAAATTATTTAAAACAAATTTAGAACGACAAATATGTTCTACTCCATTGTTGTCAGAATTGGTTGTAATAGTAGTTCAGAGGATGTTCGAAAATAATCTGGAATGGTTCTCAATACACCAGTTCTAGAACAGGTTTAAAATTTTTTTACTGTGATATTCTATGTTTTAGAACAAAAGTAAGAAATTGATTATTTAAAAAATATTTTAATATTAAACATTGTTGATAAAAATAAAACTTAATATTAAAAAAAAAATAAATAGCAATATTTTATGAATATTGTTATGAAAAAAAATTTACTTTTTTGGTATTTTTTAAAACAAATATTTTATGAAAGTATTTCAAATGTTTTTAATTGAATTAAAAAATAGTTTGTCGTAAAATAAATTTAAGAAATGTTACATTTTTGTAATTATTATTCCAAATAGTTTTATACGAAAAATTTTAATAAAATGATTTGAAAAATATTTATGGATAATAATTAAAAAATATATTTTTGTTAAAAAATAATAAGTTTTTGACAAAAAAATTAAAAAAAAAACATTTTGATTCAAAAAATCATTAAATATTCTTTTTTATTAAATCTTGAAAATATTTTTTTAACAGTTATTTGTTATTAAAAATATAGGTATTTTTAATAATGTATATTACAAAAATAATAAAAATGTCTTGCACGAAACTAGGCGTTGAAGAGGAACCTATTTTTGGATTATTTTTTAAGCAAAGTTTTTGTTTGTGAAATTTAATTTGAAAAATTGTTAGTGAAAAGCCTTAAAATCCATGTATACAAGTTATATAGTTTCGTTTTCATAAACCATATTTACCAAAAACATGGTTACATATACCAACATACAAGCATACATTCATATATGTGATGTACATAAAATGTATATAGAATTTATAACTAAAGGGAATGTTGAAACATATAATACTTACTCCTAAAATAAAAAGTATAAAGTCTTTTCATATTCCCCTACAATGACATACATATGTATATATATATATTACTTATATATTTACTAAAGTATGTAGTTACATACTTTCATAAATATATGAAATTTCATGTTATATCCGTTGGTTGACAACATCCTAATTGGTTTTTTGGGAATTAATTTTCTTCTATAAGAAGAAAAATTTCAAAAAAATAAAAAAAAAAATAAATCTTTTATACCTGCGTCAATGTTTGTCTGTAAAATGTCAGCCATCTTAATAATATTTCTTATATTAGTATGAATATGTGTGTGTGATATTTACATGTTATTGAGAACTTAGAGGAGTTGAGATGTATTAAAGAATTTGATACAAATTCATTAAAGACTATAATGATTAAGAAATATTATTTGAAATAAGTTATTTTCGATTTGCTCCTAGTTTAATGATAATCTATTTAGCAATTTCAGTTCATATTTCGCTCCATTTTATCCATTTACTGGATTTATACTGCTATTTTGAATTTGCTTCTGCTTTCACATTTATGATAATAAATTCTTAATCCCTAAATTCAAATACGATTCAAAGGACCATTAACTTATTGCAATGGCTTCATTAACAGAACGTCAACGTTCTTTTCATAGAGTACGATTCGCCACTAACAGAATCAAATAGTTATTTTTTGTGTCAAAATGAACTTTTTCTGAAACTGTAGCAATAAAAATTTTAAAATTTGCAAAAATAAATGCATAATTTATGAAAGATTTTCTCTTTTGAAATGAATTTTATTTCCTTGTGTGATCCAATATTCTTGAAAAATACACTCTAACAAACCTGATTGATTTAACTTAAAATCACATACTATCTTATTTAGGATTTTTAAAAAGAACTTAAAAACTTTGTCATCAATAATTTCATGCTAAGTATTTAATATTAATATAACAAATTGATCATCTACTTAATTTGAACATACTATAACTGTTTCAAATTCCCAATTTGTTGTTATTACTTCAAATTACTTTTAAAACTTCCTTTATTTTCTTAATTCACTTCCTTCTAGATTTCTTCTCTCTTTGGCTGTGGTGTCAAGACCATGGGAGACACAAGTTTGTAATAAAATATTAAACTAATAAATTTCCGGTTGCAATTAATTTTTTTCTAATGACTATTTATGTCTACAAAGTCTTGAGATTTAAGACAACAGCAACAACGACACATCCTTTTGCAGTACGTATTATAATAAAAGCAACAAAAGCTGAAACGACAACAACAACAACAAGCGATAAAGAACAGCACCAAACAGCGATATATAAATATTTGTATACAAACGAATATGTGACGTTAAAATGTGTATGTATGTATGTATGTGTTCAAAGTACAAGAAAAAGATGTTGGAAAAAAATTATTCACAAAATCTTAAGTAAACATAATTTCCAAGCGTTCAAAACCAAACAGACGCAAAATGTTTTTAAGGACATCCTTCGTCAGATTTGTTTCCCCATTTGCAAACAAATAACAAAGAGACAAACTTATAAACAAGAGGTAAAAAAACTCCGCACTACCCCTAAACATTTAAGATGAAGCTAAAATGTTATGAACACTTTTATACAAACGTACTTACATACATATGTATATGTATATGTATATTTAAATATATACGCAGTCCAAAATCAGCGAGTAAATCCCTGCAAATTACAGGCAATTCCGCAAATGATGTAGAAACATCGGGTGGCTTTTCATATATAAAATAAATGTTCTTACGAGTGTATCTGTGTAATCGCGTATTCAGTTTTAGTCATTTAAATCTACACGTTTGTTTGTTACTTATATGTGTATGTAAGTATTAGTCTCTAAATTTGGAGAATTTATTTGGCAAATACTATAAAAAATATTTACACACACACATTTGCTTACCAAATAAATCTTAAGAAGTTTAGGCAAGTAAAAAAGAAGAAAAAACGATATAAAGCTCTTTTGGCTTGACTTTGTTTTACTTTTAAAGAAATTGCAAAAAAATAAAATTGTGTTAAGTCGAGAAATTTATGATGCCAGTACGACTGGCGAGAAGGTAAATTCAGGAAATGTTGTCTTAGAAAACAATGCCAACAAAATTACAAACACCAGTAGAAGAAAAAAATAAATAAAAAAATTTAAAGACAAATACTTACTTACACTAATGCTACTACTACTACTTGTTCGCTAGCTACTCGTACTACAGCTACTATATATAGAAGAACAAGCCAAACAGAAAAGTATACTTAAAGATGAGCCAGCCAAATCTTTGTGGTCGCCCCTGTGTATGATTTATGGCATTTGAAAGTAAAAACTTCCCCTTACGAAGGTAGCCATTTAAATTTAACTCCACTAATAGTTTACCTAGGATTCGTTTAAGGAGTTTTTTTTTCTAAGATGAAAAAGAAACAAGTAAATAAAATTTTGATTTGTTAAAAATTGTATACCTACTTTTTAAAAATTATATAAATTAAACACTACCTATTTATTATTATGTTAAATAAATGATATAAAACGACCCTCGTATATATTTTAAAAACAAATGAATGTTTGCAGCAATAGCTAGTACACTTATTGTAGTTCCTAGCAACAACAAATATCCAATCTTTGGGTTTTTGTTTTGCACATACAAAAAAAGTTTAAAAGTTTGCATGTTTCAGTTTCTTTTTTTCTGCTTCTTTTTGTTTTGTTCGGCTTTTGTTTTGCTGTTTTCGTATACAGCAGGAAATCCAAGATTCAAGGCAAGTAGTACAACTACCTTTACTTAAGATAAAAATATAATAATAACAACAACAACTACAAAATATCAAGGAAAAGAACCAACCACATTTTGGTTGTTTAGTACATATTTACTATTATCACAAGCTTATACACTTTTAAATCTCAGTAACTGAAGAGCGTGAGCAAGCAGAAGGACAAAGGACACAATAAAAAAGGGATTCCTTCTTTTTTAATAAATTGCTGTCATTTTATTTATTACTTTTACTACTAGCAACAACATTAACAATAATGTCGACTATTTCTTTATTTTAAACGCACATGTTGCAAAAAGCAACACGCAACTTCTTTTTGTTTGAATGAAAAAGCTCTATTTTTTTTTTTTTTTTTTTTTGTGAAATTAATCTGTCGAAAATATTTAAAGGATTTTTTAAAAATAAAATTAGCTAAGGAAGAAAAGACTTTTAGGTTTAAGGATACAAAACTGTTATATATATCCATAACATATAACATAACAGGATGTGAAATAGAAGTGAACTAAGACTTCAAATGGAATCGATTTATATTAAAAATAACTTACAAATTAAAAAAGCCTTAATAAAATTAGT